>JAJOOS010008169.1:0-49765 GCA_029582725.1 Solanum chiquidenum | reverse complement strand
TAGTGGTGGTTGTCGGTTAAAGAATCTCCCACAAAAGTTATATTACTTTTATATAAGTAAAGTTGAGTTTGTTATTGTTTTATCATTAATGAACTAAGTTGTTTATACTGTTTTTACAAGCTTTATATATTGCATGTGTCTTATTACTTTATATATTGAGTTCAGTTATGCATGAGTTGAACAGAGCCTAGGTAAGAGTTCCTTTGTACTCTTTTCAAGCGTAAGTCGTGGTTTAGCTTTCCAGCTCTCATACTCGTACATTCCATGTACTGATGCCAGTTGGCCTGCATCTTATTATGATGCAGACACAGGTACCCAGGATCAGCATCCGGCACGTCGTTGATCCAGCTGAGCACTTCAGAGTCAGCGGTGAGCCTCCTTGCTTTCCGGAGGACTCAGTTATTTTGTGTTCTTAGTTTTCTTTATTTAGAATGTTGTGGGGTCTGTCCCAACATCCTTCTCAGTATGTTAGAGGCTTCATAGATAGTTAGACAGTCAGTCAGTTAGTATTGAGTCTCTTATGCATGTATATATGTAAATATTCTATTTTGAGACTCGAGTTGCCTTTTTGGCCAGATTTTATAAGTTAAGTTGTTGTATAACCTTGCATTGCATTGCGTTATTCTGTTGAGTTAGGTTTCCGCTGAGTTAAGAAAGCCAGGCCAAGGGTTCGCTTGGGGCCAGCAATGGTCCCCGAGTGCCGGTCCCACCCAGGGTGTAGGCTCGGGGTGTGACAGAAAAACAGGGAGAAGTCATGAAGAAAGTTCAACAACTAACCCATGCAGTGGGATCCAAACTTATTAGCAAAAAGGATAGAACTTGCCACCTTCCTTCAAGGCATGCAATGCTAGTTGTTTTTTCGTCGACATTCCTGTTGTAAGTAGTTCTCAATTTGTTAAAAGTAATAATCATTATTATTTTTCTCTAAAAGTCACAATTATATTCTACATTTTGGTGGACACAAAGTTAGGATAAAAAGAAAAACAATAGGAAAAATAATAGAAAATTAGGAAAACTCACCAGTTTCACATAGATGGAGCTTGAAGAGGTTGAGACACAAATTCTCGAGAGTTGTAGTGAGCCTCTCTTGCCTCTTTTTACCCTCCTACGGGCCAATCACATAGGGCCACAAAGAGTCGTTAATTAAAGGCATACAGTGGTTTGGGCTTGGGACTTCCATGTTGGAGGTCTCAAGTTCGAAACCCTTTGCCAGCGAAAGCAAGGGGTTTGCCTTCTGGGTCGAGCTCGTCGCACCGGGCTTGCCTAGTGTGGGTTACCTCTCCTATGTGGTTTGCGAGCTATTGCATAGGAGCGGAGGTTTTACCCTGTGCGCACCCAAATGTAGGGGCTGCGGGTTTCCCTTGTCATCAAAAAAATTATACATATCTCAAATGAATTTTTTTGTCATAACCATAAATAACACACATATTGTCTACTAATCTTGTCCAATAAAACTAAGTAATGTAACTTACAGATTGTTGATTGGCTGAGGAGTATGTTACAGTAAACCTAATGAGAAAAATAAGAAAATTGAAATAGTCTAGTGCTTTGTCATACTATCGAACACCTTAGGTGCATCAATATTTATTAGCCAAATATTTTAAGAAGTTTTTTTAGAATCATCAATGAATAAGAAAACAGGAGCAGCAAACATGTTCACCATTAGAGGCCATGCTCCATCAGTGAACTTACACATATTTTTGAGAAAATCAAAAAATAGTTGAGATGTATACAGAACTTCGTTAAAAGCAAAAGCAACCCAATTTTTTTTTTTGGTTATTACAAACAATGAGAGTGCAGTCTCAACAACACAAAGAGCTAAGATAAACATCAAGATAGAGAAATGTAGCAACTTCCAAAATGTTTGATACATGAAAAGCTGATGAAATTTGAGACCCACAAAAGGATTTTTTTTTATTTTTTATTTTTTAGAATTTTTGGTAACACACATAATTTCATGGACAGAGTCGGATATGAGCAAGTATAAAATTATGGTAAGGAAAAAGTAAACAGACTCTTACAATCGAATTAGAGAAGATGAAGCATAGTTAAAGAGTGTAATTTGTTTTCAATGTTAAAATTGTAGATCAGGAAACCACGAACTTACCCTATGAGAAATGGAGAAATGGAGTAGATTTTTTTGAATCTGAATTTCCTATGCTTCATCCCTGCAAGATACGAAGTAGCAAAACAACATTAAATTAAATCTAAATTCAATGCATGCAACATAATTACAACACAAAGGCCGAATAGATCAGCAAACTTGAATGAAAAATCAATCATTTGAATAAGAAGTTTCGAAAAAATAAGACCTAAAATCAAAAAGTAAAAATCAGAGATACCACTGAATTTTTTAGACAAAACTTATGAGAATAGTAGAAAAAAACCTAAACATCAACGATTGAAAGAAGGAGGTGAAAATAATGTTTAATATTTCACCGGACATCCCAAGGCCTTCCGTGAAGATGAAAATGCACAATAAGCTCACTTAGTGTAGAGTACTTTTTCTTAATAACTGAAATGGAGAAGATGACCAGAAATTCAGTACACGTGGTTTGCTTACAAATTAAAAGTACACGTATTAATAGATGGGTCCAATATAGAGTACCATTCACAAAGCTTTTAGTACAACAAATGATAGCAGTGTACTATAACCCTTGTTCACTTATTAAAAAGAGTATATATGTAGTCTAAATATATGAGTATGAAGACATGTGGCTTGATAAAGTAATGATGAAGTACACGTGTTAATCTTCATCAATGAGATACACTCCACTTCTAAATAATATAAAATCAATAAAGCATGTAGTACAATAGTTGGTGCATGTGTTCGTCCTTCAAAGTCTCACTTCTAATAAGCAGTAAAGTAACAAGCCTATTTAGCAGGTGAAATAAAAAATAGGAAGAGCACATGAGCATATTAATTAAGAATTGACTAATAATCAAAGATGGAATTTTAACATACCAAAACAATTTCAAGTTGAAGCTCATAATTTCCCAAGCTTTCTTGCTCTTGTTGAATTTTCCTTGCACTTGTATTAACACCAGAGCTGCAATCAACTATTCGGATTGATTTTAGTGTCATTATTTCTCCAATACTCTCCGGAATCTCCTCCAGCTTAGGCAGTTCATACAGTAATAGTTTCTCAAGCATCGGAAAATTATCACTACCAGCTGCTAATTCCCACCTTTCCAGATCTCTGCACCTATATAGACGTAGATATTTTAATTTGCGAAACACAACATCTTCATTTAGTTTCCAATCTGCTCCAGCAAAGGCATATTTCCCCTCGAGCAGCTCAAGATTGGGTAAATTAGCCAGCAAATTCACAACTTCCCATGGTATACGAGTACCTCTTAATTTCAACTTCTTGAGATTAGGAAGAGAAATATCTCTAGAGATAATCATCGGATCAATGTTTTCTTCTATTTCTATGTGTAGTGTCTCCAGATCCTGTAAAATACTCAGAGAATCAGGAAGCTTAGATCTATATAAAATCTTTAGCTTTTTTAGATTGGGAGTTCTTCTTATGATTTCCGCAACAAAAGGAGAGTTATAGAGATAAAGTGTATGCAAGTTATTCAGAAATAAAGTTTGTTCTGCTTCAACAAGGTTTGATATATATAGTGGCCAATCAATATCCACATGTCTTATCTCTGACATTCTCCAGATATCTAATGGCTGCAGCTCCAACGTTGTTGGTCTGACACTGACAGCGAAATATCTTCGAAGAATTATGGTCTGTAGACTTCTCAATTTGGCTAGTGAAGGAGCTTCCTCAATTCTTGCAGAAACATATCTCAAATGTACAAGCTCAGGTATTACACTAGAGAAATCGTACCAGAGTACTGATAATACGTCCAACACCTTAAGCAACTTGAATTCTGAAACAATGGAACACATCTCTTTTGGTAAAGCTACTACACCCATTGAAATAAAGGTACGGACAATACCACTGCTATGTCGCGAACCATAATCATACTTCTCTTCAACTTCAGACAGAAGGATCATTCGACGTTGATCATCTATGGCTTTGAGATCATTCCCATTCATGACATGCACAACATTTTCAGTATGAGCTTCACTTAGGCACAGTTGGCGAAGAAGATCGTGAATTTTGCAAGTTTTCATCCTTCCATTAGCCCTTTGTTCTCCGGTCAAAATTAGACTTCTATCAATTAACTCTTGTAGATACTCCTCTGCCACCACTTCTAACCTTTTATTGCTTCTTGCCTTTACGAATTCCTCAGCAATCCATAGCCTAATCAACTTGTAAACATCAATCTCTATGTCTTCTGGAAAACCTCCAATGTAGAGAAAACAAGCCCTCAAATATTGGGGCAAGTAGTTGTAGCTCAGAGAAAGAATTGATTGGCATCGTTCGGATACCGTACCAAAGAATGAGTCCAGATTTTCCTCAACCTTCTCCCAATTGTCATGCGTTAAGTCTATTTTTACAAGAAGTCCAGCAACGACAACAATCGAGAGAGGTAATCCTTGACATTGTTGTACAATATGCTTCCCTATTTCTTCTAGAAGAGGAGGACAGTGATCTTTTTTGAATATTTTTTTGGTGAATAGATTCCAACTATCTTCTAGACTTAGGAAAGACTTACTATGAGGCGGAAAATCAGGGTTGTTGACATAATCAGCAACATACTTGAGCCGAGTGGTTAATAGAATTCGGCTTTTGTTGTTATCTTTGGGAAATATTCTTTGGATTTGGTCCCATGCCTCAGTACTCCAAATATCATCTATGACAATTAGAAATCTCCTACGTATCAAACCTCTATGCATAATCTCCTTTAGTTGATCATTGTTCATTTCTTGGTTGCTTCCAGTAGTAATTGAAGAGACAAGTTCAAGAAGTATTTGTCTCTCATTGTATTCTTGAGAGATAGTGACCCATGCTTGTTTATCAAATCGAGAACGAATGTATGAATCATCATAAACTTTTTTGGCAAGAGTTGTCTTACCTATACCGCCCATACCAAAAATTGGTATGACAGTTAACTTCTTCGTTTGGGCAGTGAGGCGATCAAGTATGGTGTTGAAGTCATCCTCCATCCCAACAATAGTATTTTTCTCAATTGTACTTTTTTCCGGTGAGTAGGGAGTTGTTGCTAATTCTCCAGATTTGCTTCCATGCTTGTTAAACTCGATCAGCATCACCACTTTGTTGAGAAAATAAACTTGTTCTTCCACTTTCAACAGTTCTTCATGAAAGGATCTACACGCCTTTTGCCGTTTGTCCTCGCGATCTGCTAGAATGATGTTTCTTAGAGTTGAATCAACTCTATCTTCTGCTTTGTATACTACATTTCTGATCTTCTTTTCTATAATCTTGAAATTGAAAATCGATAAATTAATTATTATTAAAAAGAATATATAACATCAGTAAGATTTAATGAATTGCATATATACCTTAAGAGTATCAATATCCTTTGTTGTAGTATTGTCAAGGAAATCTTGCAGAGCAGAAAGATTTTGATAAAGAGACTGAAGATGTTGTTGTGTACAGCATCGACAAACCAAAGATTGATTAGGTTTCAAGAGTTGGTTCAGTGTATACATAAGTGAAGAAATAGCAGCATAAGCCATTTCTCTTGCAGGGCAGAAAGAGTTCAATAGAGAGGATAACAATTATTGCAATATGCAGATTTTTAATGTCTCCACTTTGTTATTATTAGGCTAAGAGGTTTTGTCCAAATGATTATTTTATTTCTAAATGGGGACACCATTTGTTTATAATTGTGAAACAAGGTATAGCGCACTAATCTTTTGTCATTATCTTTAATTAAACAATTGATGGGTTTGTTGACAAATGATGACACAATGGTTTAATCAGCCTAAAGAAGGATTATTCATCTATCTGTTTTGTCTTCTTTGACAACTGCAATTAATTAATCGAGATGCATTTAAGCTAATCAAGACACAAGCAGAAATTATCAAGAAACAAAGAGATACCTTTGCAAATGTTTTGAAGCTGTTTTTCAAATCATTTTTCAAAATAAACAAAGGCCAACGCACTTGTATTCCTTCTTTTATTGGTAATTTTTTTTCATACTTCATATTATCTTTAATTAAGCAATTGATGGATTGCTAATGCCTAATGGGTTTGTTGACAAATGATGGCACAATGCAGCCAGTTTACACTACTATTGAATTATAGATGGCTGAGTTGCTGCGTTGCTATTAGCCAGTTTAAAAATTAGTTGGAGTCTTGTTAGTTAGTTACAAGTTGGCTCGTGGAGTCACGTGGTTAGCAGACTAGTTAGTTACAATGACTATGTTACTTTAATGAAGTATCTCAAGATAAGTTGCGGATTGATGCCATGCAGCAAGATATCAGGCTTTGGAGGATAACAATACTTGGATAATTATTGACTTGCCCCCAGGATACAACCTGCCAATCCACCCATTTCCTCAAACTTTTGTAGCAACCTGCAGATCCTACACATGATAAACCTTAACAAAGCCATCAACATTGACAAAAGAACTATGTCGTGTATCAGCACAGAAATAGTGCGGAATGCAGCTAGCTATTTTAGTCGTCTGAGGTTCATATCGTTTTGGCTCATTCAACGTCTTACCCTCAAAAAATTCACCAAGCATATCTTCAGCCGAGTACCTGATATACTTTTGAGGGTTCTTACCATGGGCCTATTCTAGAAAATACATTGAATCATTAGAATAAGAATAGAAGTAATCATACAAGAAAAACATTTACCAGACAAACTGACTTAATATGAAGTTTGAAGCAATGTTATATTAACATATATAATACATAAACAAAGACTCAAACTTGGTTTCAGCTGGGACCTCGCAAGTAATTAAACGTAATTTTGAAAGTGCACATCTAGATAACTCAACTTGGTCTTAATTGACAACTAAACCCTCCAACTAGTCCCCGCTGTGTCGTGTGGACACTCAACCGTGTGAATGTGACACAAAACTTTGGTATTGCGTAGTTGATAATTTTGTAAGTTGGAGTGTTCAACTGACACAATCGAGATGAGTTGAGATGCCTAGATGTGCATACTAAAAGTTGGAGTGATTACTTTTCAGCATAATACATAAATATGCATTTTAACTTAGCCTCTTTTCATATTTATGCCCTCCAACTTTTGGTGAACACAAGTAGACACTGAAACTTGTATAAATATATGAATTTTGTGCGAAAAGGGAAATACAAACATAGTAAAAAAATATATATCATACCCGAAGATCTTGATGAAAGATCTGTATGCAGGCAGTATATGAATTTTGCCTAGATTGAACGGATATCGTCAGCAATTTGGCATATTTCTTCGGAGTTGAGACTTTCATTTTCAAATTCTTCGAATAGTTGTTTCAATGTTGATTGATTGCTGAACAAAAGGAACCAAGCAACTAACTCATCAGGGAAAATTAACTCAACAAAGATCGACACGAACATATTAATAAGAATTGGCTAATTAATGAATGATGGAATTTTAACATACTCAATAATTTCAACGTGAAGCTCATAATTTCCCCAGCTTTGTTGCTCTTCTTGAATTTTATTTGCACTGATCTCTACACCAGAGCTGCATTGGTCTATTTGGATCAATTTTAGTGTCATTATTTCTCCAATACTCTCCGGAATCTCTTCCAGTTCAACCAACATACGCAGAAATAGTTTCTCAAGCATCGGAAAATTATCACTACCTGCTTCCCACCTTTGCAGATTTAGGCACTCACACAGTCGTAGATATTTTAATTTGCGAAACACAACATCTTCATCTAGTTTCCAATCTGTTCCATGAAATGCAGAATACCCTTTGAACACCTCAAGATTGGGTAAATTAGCCAGCAAATTCATAGCTTCCCATGGTATCCAAGTATATGCTAATGACAACTTCTTGAGATTAGAAGGCAAAATATTCCCAGAGAAAGTCAGCTGTCCTGCTAGGTATAGTGTCTCCAGTTTCTCTAGAAGATTGACAGAATCAAGAATGGTACGACGATGAACTAAAATCTTTAGCCTTTTCAGATTGGGAGTTCTTCTTATGATTTCTGCAACAAAAGGAGAGTTATTGAGACAAAGTGTTTGCAAGTTATTGAGAAACAAAGCTTGTTTTCCAATACTATTATTTTCTGCCACAAGAGGATTAGATATATATAGTGTCCCTCGAATATCCACATATCTTATCTCTGACATTGTCCAGATATCAAGTGGTTGTCTCAACTCTGTACTGCCATAATAACCTTCAAGAATTATGGTCTCTAGATTTCTCAAATTGACTAGTGAAACATCTTCCGTAATAGTTGCAGCAACATATCTCAAATGTACAAGTTGAGGTATTACCCAAGAGAAATCGTATTTAGTTGATAATACATCAAACACCTTAAGCAACTTCAACTGTGAAACAATGGAGTAAATCCCTTTTGGAAAACATGTACTAAAAGACTCCATTGAAATAAAGGTGCGGGTTATAGCACTTCTATTCATTGTAGGAAAAACTTGGGTCCCTTGAAGCTTAGATAGAAGGATCACTCGCCGTTGATCAAATAAGGCTTCTAAGGACATGGGGACCTTCCAATTCATGGTATGCACAACATTTTCACTATGAGCTTCTCTTAGGCATAGTTGGCGAAGAAGATCATGAATTTTGCAACTTCTCCTCCTTCCCCTAGCCGTTAATCTATCAGCCAAAATTAGACTTCTATCAATTAACTCTTCTAGATACTCCTCTGCCACCACTTCTAACCTTTTATTGCTTCTTGCCTTTACGAATTGCTCAGAAATCCATAACCTAATCAACTTGGAAACACCAATCTCCATATCTTCAGGAAAACCTCCAATATAGAGAAAACAAGCCCTCAAATATTGGGGCAAGTAACTGTAGCTCAAAGAAAGAATTGATTTGCACTGTTCGGATACCGTACCAAAGAATGAGCTCAGATTTTCCTCAACCTTCTTCCAATTATCATGTGTTGGGTCCATTTTTCCAAGAAGTCCAGCAACCACAACAACTGAAAGAGGTAATCCTCGACATTGTTGTACAATATGCTTCCCTATTTCTTCTAGTAGATGAGGACATGGATCTTTTTTGAATACTTTCTCGGTGAATAGATACCAACTATCATCAAGACTTAGAAAGGACTTACTATGAGGCGGATAATCAGGGCAATTGACATAATCAGCAACATACTTGAGCCGAGTAGTTAATAGAATTCGGCTTCTATTGTCATCATTTGGAAATATTCTTTGCATTTGGTCCCATGCCTCAGTACTCCAAATATCATCTATGACAATTAGAAATCTCCTACCCTTCAGACCTCTATACACAAACTCCATTAGTTGATCGTCACTCATTTCTTGATTGCTTTCACTAGTAATTGAAGAGGTAACTTCAAGAAGCATTTGTCTCTCATTGTATTCTTGGGAGATAGTGACCCATGCATGTTTATCAAATCGAGAACGAATAAATGAATCAGAAAAAACTTTTTTGGCAAGAGTTGTCTTACCTATACCGCCCATACCAAAAATTGATATGACAGTTAATTCGTCTGTTTGGGCAATTAAGCGATCAAGTATGGTGTTGAAGTCATCCTCCATCCCAATAATAGTATTTTCTTCAATTTTATTTTTTTCTGGTGAGGAGGGAGTTGTTGCTAGTTCTGCAGATCTTTTTCCATGCTTGTTAAACTCCATCTGCATCACCTCTTTCCTGAGAGAATCAACATCTTTTTCCACTTGTACCAATTCTTCCTCAAAGAATTTACAAGCCCCTTCTCTACTCTCTGTGCAATCAGCTAAAATGATGCTTCTTAAGCTTGAATCAACTTTATCTTCTGCTTTGTATATTACATCTCTGATCCTCTTTTCTATAACCTTAAGAGTTTCAATATCTTTGGCTTCCTCCTTTGTCGTATCAAGGAAAACTTGCAGAACAGAAAGATTTCGATAGAGAGATTGAACATGTTGTTGTGTAGAGCATGGACAAATGAAAGATTGATTAGGTTTGAAGAGTTGTTCCAATGTATACATAAGTGAAGAAAGAGCAGTATAAGCCATTTCTCTTTGTTTGTCCAAATGATTTACTCTTTAGACAATTTTCTACACAACTTGTGGTTCATGGATGCAAAACTGTGGATTGACCAAGGCAAAGTGAGAAAAAAGAAATGAAAAATAAAGATATAATATGTCAAGTTGTCCTAATACAATAAATTTCTAATGAAAAATAAAAACATAATATGTCTAGTTGTACTAATGTAATAAATTTCTAATGAAAAATAAAGAAACTCTTGTAGTTTTCCTGAAGAATTTTCAAACATTGGATTCCAACTGACCCTCTTATAAAATTGAATAATTTACATTGAATAATGAAGACATGATATGTCAAGTCGGACGAATATAATAAACTTTCGGTACAAATTTTCTTTGAAATTTATATAATTATAAAGGCTAAGACGTTTGAGTTACTTAAGTTAATATCACCGTTTGGAATTTGTACATTAAAAAACACACAGATTGAAGATCAACCTGCCCCATAGTCTTGCTTAAAATGAGAAACCAGCTCTTATCCAAAGGGTAGAGATAGGCCTACATTCCATCTGAAACACATTTTTTCCCAACTAAACTAAAGCTAAATAAAAGCATAAATAGATGATCGAAAAAAAAGGATAAAGGACAAGTGAGGGTGGTTTGGATGGTAAATACTCTCCACTCTAAATCTAAGATTAGGTTGTGGGTTCTAGTCAATAAGTGAGTAAAAAAGATGAAAGCTCACACGAAAGCTAAAAGAAATCAAGAGGGGACAATGTGTGGGTTAAAGACACAAGATTAATGAATATTATTAGAATATAAGTTATGAAAATAAAGATGTGCAATTATGGAGTTGATTTTAAATGAAAAAGTAATCTTTAAAGTGATATTAAGAAAATAAATTAATAGGTAAGGAGTATTTTACTTTTTCTAAATGGGGAACAAAGAAATAGGATACTTACCTCTTTATCATTTGTTAATTAAAAGATGATGAGTTTCCAATTGGTATGTTGACAAATGAGAACACAACCCAACAAACTTTACATTACAAAACAAAGAAAATCAAATTGTTTCGCTTAATTAATAATATTAAAGATATGAGCTGCACATGTCCAGTTCAATTATCGATGGGTTTAATTTGTTGACAAATGAGCACAATGCAACTGATTTATTAATCAAACTAATTATCAGCCTAGTTAAAAGGAATTGAATCTCTCATTTACTTTCAACACCCTAAAAGCCAGCAAGCCCCTACAGTTAAAAATATTATAATTAATCTGAATTTGGAAATGTTTGTGTAGAAAATACATAATACGTTTTCATTACAATTTACAACCTTAAGAAGTCATTTTGTTTGCTCTTGCCATAAAGAAGCTAGCCAGAAAATAGGTAGCATAGACGAGCGATAGTAACATCTATATACCAAACACTCTTATTTGGAAGCAATCTGGCACACTGGAGCTTACACAAGAAAATAACTACTCCCGCCGTCCCAAAGCACCTCTTCTTTCTTTTTGATTTATCCTTAAAAAATAACACAAGATTTAAAAGACTACACACCTCACATTCAATACTCTCTATTCCTTCTTTTTTTTTCAATTCCGTGCTTAGTCAAACTAAACACTTATTTCATAACATTTCAAGATCATCAAGAATATAATACAAGATATAAAAGCGTAGTTAAATTCGTGAGTGTCATTCCACTATGGGAGAAAATAAGCGCTTCCACAGTAGCAGAAGCTTTTTTTTAGAAACTAAAAAACAAGTATTTTTTTCTAAAGGCACTTTTGAGAAAAATTTACGTAAAAACACTATTAAAATATTTGGTCAAACACTAATTGTTGTTTAAAAGTATTTTTTAAATTTTATTGACCGAACATAAACTACTTCTTATCAAAATTATGTTATTGAAAAACACATTTCAAAATAAGCTTATTTTAGAAGTTTGGTCAAACAATTTACCAATTAACCCGTCATTAAAAAAAGAGAAAATTGTATATAATAGCAAACTATTAATTCAAATTAAATGCTATAACCATAGTTTGATTTAATTGTAACTCATAGCAAACTGTTGCTATTTCGCCTCTCTCCCTGGTGAATCTCGCTCGCCACTTTTGTTCTCACTAGGCAGTCTCGCTCGCTTCTCTCGCTTTTATAAAAACACAAATGTATAAAATGCGTTTATGTTTGTATAAAGCGAGAGAAAATTGTATATATACATAAATTTTCATTCCCCTCTCCCAGATATTGCTCGCCACTCTCACTTTATACAAACACAAATGTATACATTGCGTTTGTGTTTGTATAAAGCAAAAGGAAATTATATATACAACTACAAATGCATATATTTTCGTCTCATACACTTATGATTATACAAATACGATCTTTCCCTGCCCAGATTTCTTTGTCTTTCTCTCTTTCTCACTTTATACAAACACAATTATACAATTGATTATTTTGTATATGTATACCGAAACAGATTATACAATTGCTTCTTTTGTATATATGTATAGCGAAATAGGCAGCTTCTTTTGTATATATGTATAGCGAAATAGTCATAGCAAACATAAAATTTGCTATGGAGCGTAATTATGCAAACTATAGCTATAGCATACAAATATAATTTTTGTGTTAGCTATATGTGAAAGTTGCTCTTAAAAAAAGTGTTATTACACTTTTGTTTCTTTTGTTTTTACTTTAATTTATCTAACATTATGTACAGAACTTTTTTTGTTGTTAGTTTGTTTTGATTAGTTAATAAATAGTCAGTGGGACCTGGACCCACTAACCTTAACTTAAAAAAAAGAACTTCATAAATTCAAACAAAATAAAATTGAAATAAATTAGAGCCATAAATAAAGAAAATTGAAGCATAACTAATTATTTTTTATCCTATTATTTTGTTGTTATTGATGAAGTATATATATATTTTATAATTTAAGTATAAATTATACCTACAACTAAAATGAAATTATCAAGAAAGTTGATGTTATTTGGGGAGAAAATGACATAAATAGTCCCTAATATGAGTAGGTCTAAAATGGTTTCTTAACTATATTTAACGAATTTAGTCCTTTAACTATTCAAAAATTTATCAACTTTGGTCTCTTAATTATATACTTACCGATTTTAGCCCCTTAACTATAAACTTATCGATTTTAGTCCTTTAATTATTCAAAAACTTATTAGGTTTGGTCTTTTTCCATTTTTTAAATATAAATAGCTTAGGTTTGTATTAACAGAAATCTTCGTGAAATTAAATCTTAACCCATTTTGTAAGTTGTTTCTCTATTCCCGCCCTTTTTTCTTCAAACTACTTTTATGAAAAGATTAATAACGTCAACGATTCAAAATAAAATTAATGAAGAAAGAAGATATAAGTCCTAATTTTATTTAATGGAGGATAAAATTAAGCATATAATTATTGTTAATGACTTGAACATGCACTTGAATATGCTAATCAGTGCAAATCTTATTTAATTTACTAAATTTCTTTACGTAAAATAAAATGGATAGAATAATTAAATTGATCTATTTAAAAAAAATAAAAAAATTGCAAATCTACCATTTTATAAAATTTCAATTTCTGAAAAATTAAACAAATTCCGTTCAATGAAGTCGTTGGAGTACAAACTTTGAATTTAACGGGTAATAAAAAAAAAATTATAATAAAGTTTCGCATATTCAAGTCATTAGTAGCAATAATATGCTTCATTTTATCCTCTGTTGAATAAAATTATGACTTATATTTTCTTTTCTCGTGAATTTTATTTTAAATTGTTAAGGTTAAGGTTCTTCGCATAAAGTTAATTTGAAGAAAAAGTAGCGGAGAGAGAGAACCAACAAAAAAAATTGCTAAAGGATTTAATTACTCGAGACATGAATTTCGTTAATATAAACCTAAGCTATTTGTATTAAAAAAAATGGACAACCTAAGCTATTTGTATTTCCAAATGTCACAACTATTTGGAAAAGTTACAACCCTTCGGAAACCTTTCATAAAAGTCACAATTTTTCATAAAAGTCGTAACTCTTCATAAAAGCTACATTTTTTCATGAAAGGATAAGGTTATTTTTGGAAATAAATAAATTTAAAAGGAATTTCTAGCTTGTGATGGCGCCACATAGGCGGGCCTAGGATTCTCTTTTATATAAATATATGATGTTTTTAATACTTCTTATTTATTGTACTCCCTCACGTCTATATTAAGAGAATTGTTCGTTAACCGATAATAAATAGTATATGTTAATTTTTTTTATGTTTACCCTTTTTTTCATCTATATCAATAGTTGACTCTCCACAAACGATATTAAAAAGCCTACAACTTTGATTTTGAATTCAATTTTTAAAAATTATAATTTTATTTGGATTAAATATTATTGCAAACGATTGAATATATTGTTTAAAACTAGTATCTCAATGTCGAAGGCACAACATTGTAAAATATTACTCCATAAATTTCAATAGTTAAAAAGGGTGGCATGTAAGTCAAAATAAGTGGAGCCCATAGTGGGCAATGCAATAATATGGGCTAAAAATGTCTTTACAGTTGAAGGAAAACAAAGCTGCAATAATATGAACCAATGAGAAAAAAAAAATCAGGTCAAATGACTCAACTACCCTCAGCAGGCAAGCAGGTATATTGGCCTGCTGCTTGCTTGAGCTAAACGCACACATACAGTCTACAGAGACAGTCTCTCTCACACACACACATTTCGTTTAAAGGTTATAATATGTATATATATATATATACGTAGATGTTATAGATATAGTTGACAATCGTTTGTGGCTGCATTATTTACATCTTGCACTATTTACGTAGTGCTGCATCTTGCTTGCTTTCCGGTGTTAGTTAGAGCTTTAGAAGAAGTACCTGCGAAAGAAGAGGGAAAATGAATTTAAGTTCAAAGAGGAATATTTAGTTATACATGTATGCATTTTAATGTTATGATTTTGTCATTTTGACGACCTTATCTTCTTCTGTTTGATAAGAGTTGCATTAGTAAACAACAATATAATCAAATTGTAGCAGGTATAGTGTAGTGGTAAAACTGTGATTGTGAAGTATATATAGGAGGATATCTACGACACTGTAAAGAGCACAATACCACTAAAGAAGTAGCTTTAGGCACCAAAAAAATAAGTGCGTCAAAATTAGAAATTTCCGTGGCTCCGAAAGAAGCAAAAAGCTCCAAATTCAGTTGAAACAGACAATACAAACATCATATCATATAACATATCATCATCATATATCATATATTATTATAAGTGGGAAGCTCTCAAGTTAAAAGTTGAATTACAAAAACACCCTTCAACTAAAAAAGATATTTTTTAAAAATAAATGGTTGTAATATAATTCAAAACTTATTAAGACTTAATTGTTTTGTATAATAAAATAATAAATGGAAAATGAAAAAAACAAAGAGACGGTGATGATTTTTGATACTTTAAAACTTTTTTTTTTTTTGTTTTAGAGAAAAGAACCCTTTCCTTTCTTCATTTACATTTATTTTTTTTAAATAGACCAATAACTCTCTAAATTATCTAATCTTTCCTCTTCCCCAATTTATTACTCAATTAAATCGTAAGTTAATATATAATTATATATATATATTGAATGAAAGATGAAAGAACTTTTTGAATATACCGTTTCAATTCTTTTTTGTGCACTTAATATAATTTATATAAATGCATATTATGATTTATATAAATACATATAAGGTAATAGGTCTGCTTCACTTCAGTTGCATGATATATTTTTTTGCCTCATTTTCTTTTCATTGCTTTAATTTATTTATTTTTGTTTCATGTCTAATGTAGTGTATTTCTTTGCTTACAACAGGGCATTTAGGTGAATAATTTTTCTTCCATATCATTCTCATTTGTAAATCATAAGGTATGTGCGTTTATATTTTCACCATTATAGATTAATTACATACGCTTTAAATTCATTGTATTACAATGTAACTTACCTTGGTTATTATTAATTATTTCTATTTTCCATCTTTTTTCTCATAATCTATTTATCTTCCTTTGCCTCAAAACATTGTTGTTAGATATATATATATATATATATTACTGATATTATTTTGTTTCTTTTGTTTTCTACTCTACCATACTACTTAAATCTTATGTGTCAATTTAGCTCTCAAAATTTTTTCAGGTAGAATATTAATGACCCATGAAATTTATTCTTGAAAAGCTTGATGTTTCCGAAGTTATTTCTTGATCTATTTCCCAAGTTATTATATAGATGTTAAGAGTATTGCATACTTATCTGTTAAATTAAAGAAAATTACTCTGACATGAATTTTATCACATCTACATCTTTATCTATTGTACTTAAATTTGACCTTTCTATAGCAATCAGTTGATTAGTGTTTTATTAACAGTAGCTCTCTGATGAGATGTAATTTAAGCATTTTCCCTTGATTTTGTGGCAGAACAACACTAATATCATATATCATCATATATTACTAAAAGTGAAAAAAAAAAAAAAAGTAAAAAGTTAAAAGTTGAAATATCATTTTGCCCCTACACTAAATTAAAATATTATAATTTAGTTAATTACATGTTTAAATATTAGTGATAATCAATTATTACATTGAGTAAATGGAGAGTTCATGTGTTTAAAGGAGGATTGTCTACTCTTTCAGATTTTAATGGAGGTTCATTGCATATATTTAATATTCTTAAAGTTGTATCTTTTATCTATTTTGGCCCTTTGAAACCTTCAAATATTTAATTTAAAACTTTAAGATGTCTTTTGATATTCCTCTATTTTTATCTATATAAATTTATCTTTTTTATTTCATGAAACTGACATCCAAAATTATTATTTTCATTTTATAGTTAAAGTAGTGAAACCATCAACATTTATTATTGCAATTTGCAGATTTAATGTCTCTGCTTTGTTATTATTAGGCTAAGAGGTTTTGTCCAAATGATTTACTTTTTGTCTAAATGGGGACACCATTTGTTTATAATTGTGAAACAAGGTATAGCGCACTAAACTTTTGTCATTATCTTTAATTAAACAATTGATGGGTTTGTTGACAAATGATGACACAATGGTTTAATCAGCCTAAGAAGGATTATTCATCTGTTTTGTCCTCTTTGACAACTGCAATTAATTAATCGAGATGCATTTAAGCTAATCAAGACACAAGCAGAAATTATCAAGAAACAAAGAGATACCTTTGCAAATGTGAGAGCTTTTAACTGAGAGAACTGTGTAACTCTCAATTTGAAGCTGCTTTTCAAATTATTATTCAAAAAAACAAAGGTCAGCACACTCGTATTCCTTCTTTTATTGGCAATTTTTTTTCATACTTCTTATTTATTGTACTCCCTCACATCCATATTTAGCGAATTGTTCGTTACCTGATAATAAATATATGTTAATCAATAATAAATATATGTTTACCTTTTTTTTCATCTATATCAATAGTTCGTCTCTCCACAATCGATATTAAAAAGCCTACAACTTTGATTTTGAATTCAATTTTAAAAATTATAATTTTATTTGGATTAAATATTATTGTTTAAAACTTGTATCTCAATGTTGAAGGCGTAACATTGTAAAATATATTACTCCAGAAGTTTCAATAGTTAAAAAGGGTGGCATGTAAGTCAACATAAGTGGATCCCACACTGGGCAGTGCAATATGGCTTGAAAATGTCTTTACAGCTACAAGGAAAACAAAGCTGCAATAATCTGAACCAATGAGAAAAAAGAAATCAGCTTAAATGATTCAACTACCCTCAGCAGGCAAGCAGGCACATTCAGTCTACAGAGACAGTCTCTCACACACACACATTTCGTTTAAAGGATATATGTATATATATATATATATACATAGATGTTATATATAGTTGACAATCGTTTGTGGCTGCATTATTTACATCATGCACTATTTACGTAGTGCTGCATCTTGTCTGCTTTCCGATGTTTATTGAGAGCTTAAGAAGAAGTACCTGCGGAAGAAGAGGGAAAATGAATTTAAGTTCAAAGTGGTATTTTTAGTTATACATGTATATCTATGTATGAGTTTTTACATTTGTAAACAATAACATAATCAAATTGTAGCAGGTAAAGTTTAATGGTAAAAGTGTGATTGTGAAGTAAATAAATAAGTGTGAAGTATATATAGGAGGATATCTACGACACTGTAAAGAGCACAATCCCACTAAAGCAGTGGCTTTAGGCACCAAAAAAATAAAGGCATCAAAATTAGAAATTTCCATGGCTCCGAAAGAAGCAAAAAGCTCAAAATTCAGTTGAAATAAACAATACAAACATATATATTCGTACACAGAGATTTGATTAAATGAAAGACACACCTCGAGATCAAACCAAAAGCAGAGCAAGTACAGAGTAAAACACAGACAGTAAACTCAAAAGATGAAGGAGATACATACATACATTACATAAGAAGTGAAATAAGTTGGGTTGGGAGGGCGGAAAAATCTACTTTGTTATCTGGTGACAAGACGTGATATTAGTGATGCCACCTTTAGACCCTCCTTCAAGCTTTAAAACTAAACATTACTATATGATAATTATTCGAATTGGCTAATAACACTGATTGATTGTATAGTTAGTTAATTAAACTATAACTAATTGTCCATTAATTGTCCACGTGTAAATTAGTTAGCTAGTTAGAAAGTGTCAGAGTTAGTTAGCACAGTAAAGTAGTAAGTTTGTTACACTGTTCAGCTGTATATAAGTAGTAGTGCATCATTGTATTGAGGACCAGTTTTTGATCAATAATAATTCTTTTCTAGTTCTCTCGTTTATGATATGAGTTTCAATATGGTATCAGAGCTTTGAGTCGAGATTCGATCCAACTACATAGAATAGGTTTTCGCCATTGTAGATCCTTAGTGGAAGCAGAGGAATAATGACTACTGGAGAATCAACATCGATTGGAGATACGTCAGCAACACAGGGTGCTGAAACTCTGGAAGAAATTAAGAAGAAGAGGAATCATCCTCTTTACCTACATCCGTTTAATACTCTTGAATGTGTTCTAACTACAGTGCAGCTCATAGGCATGGAGAACTACTCATTATGGAGTCGATCTATGCTAATTAATCTTCAAGCAAAAAGTAGAGTTGGTTTTATGTTGGGAACATGCAAAAGGAGTAACTATAAACTGGAATTGGAGGAACAATGGGAGAAGTGCAATTGCTTTGTGTTAGCTTGGATCATGAATACAGTATCTAAGGAATTACTTAGTGGGATCGTGTATGCTGATGATGCAGTTACAATGTGGAGTGATCTCAAGGAGAGATTTGACAAGGTTGATGGATCCAGAATTTACCAGCTGCACAGAGAGATCTGTACAATACATCAAGGTAACTTGATTGTTTCTGGTTATTTTACGAAATTGAGGTTATTATGGGATGAATTTGATGTTTTTGTGCCCCCACCATCATGTAATTGTGATAAATCGAGAGTTTATGTGGATCAACAAGCCTATTTGAGGTTGTTTGTATTTTTTATGGGGTTGAATGAAATGTTTGCTCAAGCTTGCAGCCAAATCCTAATGATGAATCCTCTACCAAATGTTAGTAAGGCCTATGTTATGATAGTGGCAAATGAAGGTCAGAGGATGACTGCAGGTACACAATCAAGGAGGGAAACACTGGAACCTACTGCTCTTTATGCAGGGAGCTAAAATTTTCAGAGGAGCAATGATGTCGGGAGAGGAAATATGCAGAGGAACAACATGAGATCTCCACAGTTGAAGAAGAAAAACTGGGATCAGATATGTGATTATTGCAAGCTGCAGGGTCATGTTAAGCTTAACTGTTTCAAGTTGAATGGCTATCCACCTACCTGGAAGTTTAAGAAGAAACAACCTGAAAATTTTGGTTCAAGTTATGATCAAAATGGCACAGGGCAGATGCAACGAATGAAGGCAAATCAGGTGAGAGTTGATCAAGGGATAATGCAAGTTGAGTTTGCACCAATCTGCAGAAAAGAGGAGGGTCAAGGAGTGAGATCACAAGAGGTTTCAGTACTGGCAGCTCAACCTACTTTCACTCAAGGAAAATATCAGAAAATTATGCATATGCTGGACAAAAAAAAAGCAGGAACTTCAGGAATTAATGTGGCCGCAAATATGGCAGGTATCCCTGGACACTATTTCTACAACATTGTCTGTAAATAGTACTGTAAATGAGAGCTAGATAATTGACTCAGGAGCAACATGTCATATGACTCATAACCTAAATAGATTACACTCTGCTTGTCACTTTTCGGATCATTTAAATAGGAATGTTCACCTACCAAATGGAGAAATTGTGTCTATCTCACATTCAAGGAGCTGTAAGACACTAGGAGGAGACTTGTTAAAGAATGTTTTAGTGGTTCCTACATTCAAATTCGATTTTCTCTCAGTGTCACAATTAACAAAACAACTGAATTGCTCAGTTAATTTCTTTCTTGAGTTTGTTGTTTTTTAGGACCTCTCCAATGAAAAGGTGAAGGGGATTAGTAAGGAGGTGGATGGACTCTACTATCTCCCCAGTCAAACACCACATGGAGAAAGGAAGAGTAATGAGATGATACTGATGACACACAACAATGAGAATTTGAACAACACATTGTTATGGCATAACAGGTTAGGGCATCCTTCAGCCAGGATGTTACAACAACTGTCTTTGACTTCAAATATTATAGATGATGTTTGTAAGAAATGTTCTATATGTCCACTTGCAAAGCAGACTCGATTGCCTTTTCCTTTGAGTTTTTCAAAAACTAGTAGTATCTTTGAATTGATCCATTTAGATGTTTGGGGACCTTACCAAGTGGCAACTCATAATGGTTACAGATTTTTCTTGACAATTGTTGATGATAAGTCCAGAATGACATGGGAATATTTGATGAAATTGAAAAGTGATGTGTTCCCTATCTTATAGTCCTTTAATGTTCTTGTTTAAAATCAGCTTAATAAGCACATTCAAAGAATAAGGTCTGACAATGGGAGAGGGTTCTTTAACAAAGATTGTGATGATTTCTTGGTCAGTCATGGGATTATTCATGAAAGTAGTTGTCCATACACTTCACAACAGAATACACTCCACAACATAATGGAGTTGCAGAAAGGAAGCACAGACATGTACTTGAAGTATCCAGAGCACTCAGGTTTAATGGTCATATAGCTCTAGATTTTGGGGTGAATGCATTCTTACAACTGTGTATTTGATCAATAGACTGCCCACAACAGTATTGGAAGGGAATACACCTTATGAGGTGTTTCACAATGCCAAGGCAAGGCTTGATCATCTAAGAATTTTTGGGTGCTTAGGTTATGTTACCAGATTGCCTAAAGGAGATAAATTCTCACCAAGAGCTGATGCTTGTGTATTTTTGGGTTATCCTGCTACTCAGAAAGGTTACATCATGTATAACTTGTGCAGCAAAAAGTTGATAGTTAGTAGGGATGTAATCTTCAAGGAAGATATTTTTCCATTTCAAAAAATGGTTACTAGACAGTTGCCTTTATTTCCAAATCTTTCATTGAGTACACACTGTGATGTTGACCATGAAGAGTTGTATGATGAGATAAATGATATGGAGACAATACTCCCATAGGAGCAGACATTTCCTGAGATTGATATGCATAATGACAGTGCAGAAAATGAAGATGTTGGAGACATAGGTATGATGAATGAAGTTGTTGAGAACAATGGAAACAATGTACTGCCTGTTGATGTTTCAGTACCTGTTATTACTGAAAAACCAAGACAATCTCTTAGGACTTCAAACCCTCCCATATGGATGAAGGATTACATTACACAAGTCTCAGATACTAGCCAACCCTACTCACTAGGGAAATACATTTCATACCAAGATATTTCTCCCAGTTATTCAGTATATCTATCCAACCACTGAAACTGAGCCTAGAAGCTATGAAGAGGCCATTACAGATAAAAGGTGGGTTGATACAATGAAGTTGGAGATCCAAGCCTTGGAGGAAAATGGTACTTAGGAAGTAGTTAAACTGCCAGCAGGAAAATCTGCAATTGGATGTAAGTGGGTTTTTAAGATCAAATATCAAGTTGATGGGAAGATTGAAAGATTCAAGGCTAGGTTGGTAGCAAAGGGGTATAATCAAACTGAAGGTATTGATTATCAAGAGACTTTTTCACCAGTGGTCAAAATGGTGACTGTTAGAGCTATAGTGTCTTTTGCTGCTGCTAAATATTGGATCATTCATCAAATGGATGTGTTCAATGCTTTCTTACAAGGAGATTTATTTGATGAAGTGTATATGGAGTTGCCTAAGGGGTTCAAGATGCAGGGAGAAAACATGGTTTGCAAACTAGTTAAGTCTCTTTATGGACTTAAACATGCATCTAGACAATGGAATGCAAAATTGACTAATGCGTTGTGTAGTTCAGGGTATATACAAAGCTATTTCGATTATTCCTTATTCACCAAGAGAAAAGGTGATGGAATTGTTGTTGTTTTGGTCTATGTGGATGACCTTTTGGTCACAGGAAATGATGCCAGTTTGATAGAAGAAACTAAACGTGTGTTGCACAGTCATTTCAAGATTAAAGACTTAGGAGAATTGAAGTCTTTTTTGGGGATTGAATTTCTTAGATCCAGCAAAGGAATAGTCATGAATCAAAGGAAATATGCTTTAAAAATGATTTCTGAGGTAGGATTAGCTGCTGCAAAACCACCAATGACACCACTAGAATGTAACATGAAGTTAACTAGTGTGGAATTTGATGAAGGCATTGTCACTACTGATGCCTTGTTTCCAGACGTTAACAAATATCAGAGGCTTGTTGGGAAGTTGTTGTACTTAAACTAATACTAGGCCAGATATAGCTTTTGCAGTGCAATCTTTGAGCCAGTTCATGCAGAAGCCAAAAAGATCACATTGGGAGGCAGCATTAAGGGTGATTAGATACATCAAAACAGAACCATGAAAAGGATTGTTGATGAGTGCAAATACAAGACCTCAACTTACAGGATTCTGTGATGCAGATTGGGCTGCCTGCCCAAATACTAGAAGGTCTGTGACTGGTTTTATATTGAAGTTTGGTGATTCCTTAATATCTTGGAAGTCAAAGAAGCAGAACACAGTGTCTAGAAGTTCTGCTGAAGCAAAATATAGAAGCTTGGCTACTTTAACTACTGAGATTGCTTGGGTTAATAATTTGTTTCATGAATTGGGAGTAAAACTGACAGGACCAGCCAACATTCATTGTGATAGCAAGGTAGCCATACAAATTGCTGCTAATCCTGTATTTCACGAACGCACTAAACACATTGATATCGATTGTCACTTTATTAGAGAGAAGGTGCAGCAGAGATTAATCAAACCTACATACATACATACAAAGGATCAATAAGCAGATGTACTGACTAAGGCATTGGGCAGAATTCAACATGACACTTTAGTTGACAAGCTGGGATTCTTGAACTTGTTCAATATATCCAGCTTGAGGGGGAGGATTAGAATTGGCTAATAACACTGATTGATTGTATAGTTAGTTAATTAAACTATAGCTAATTGTCCACGTGTAAATTAGTTAGCTAGTTAGAAAGTGTCAGAGTTAGTTAGCACAGTAAAGTAGTTAGTTTGTTACACTGTTCAGCTGTATATAAGTAGTAGTGCATCATTGTATTGAGGAACAGTTTTTTATCAATAATAATTCTTTTCCAGTTCTCTCGTTTATGATATGATTTTCAATATGAACTATTAGTAACGATAAAAACTTAAGTCACATTAAATATTTATATATCCAATCGACATGTCAATAATGCTGCTGGGTACTGGGCTGCCACAATAGTAATTAAAATTCCGAGACATCCATCAAACATAGCAGTTGAGACATGAAAAATGTAATCCTCAAATCTTAAAAACTTAAAATAGCATACAAAGCCAACTTGTTAATTTGAAGGACTCACCTGTAGAGAGGCCAACTCAGTTGACAATAACTTGATCCTCTCTGACTCTTCTTTTATTATATATCTTCTCTTTGTCTGCAATCACCTCATCCTTCTTTCCAATTCTCACGTAGTATCCCCGATGTTTGTAACAAGATAAATCTACCTCCCAAACACAAATTCAGAACTCACTATTGCAGAATTACCTCACAACGCAAAGGAAAAATACTATATGAAATTTAAAAACATCATTACTCGATGCCAGTGACAATAGCAAAGTACAAAGTATGCTAAGCTAACCCAAAAAAGTTGATTCGCTCAGAATCAAATCTGTCGTAAAAATTTCTTTCGTTTAATTACCCATATGTACACAAAGAAGACCAAATTAACTATTTCAAGTGACAAAAAAACATTGAAACGCAACATGGGCTAATGAAAAGATGAAGCAACAAAACCAAAATTGAAGCTTCAAATTATTGGAGTCTCCTAATTAAGCAAAAGCAAAATTGAACATCAACAACAAACTCAAATAGAAAAAAAAAAAGATATAAAGACACTCAGATCAAATTCATGAACAAAACAACGTGAAAACCACAACATACAGTTGTTCGGTGGTCGTTGGTGTGGTGGTTGTAAGTGATCCAATTAACAGTAATTGAAAGGATACTATCAACTAGGAGGCTGAACCTTGAAGAAGAAGATAGCTATATCAGGGCAATTCCGAGATAGAAGCTAGGAAGAACAGAGTAAAAGAGAGAAGAGAAGAATTATCATATATCATTCAATGCCTTAACAATTGTATTACATCTCTATTTATAGAGTTGAATTGAAAGCTAAAGATACAATCTAATGAAATAACTGCTCTAACAAACACTAACAAACAATGAACAGTGATAACTGTTTTTGTGACTAATGAACAGTAGTAACTACTTTTTAATATTCCTAATCATCTACGCTCATATACGCATTGTATCAATAGCCCCCCCCTCCCCCCCACAATGGAAACCACCCTTGTCCTCAAGGGTGAAATGCAGGAAACCTGTGCTGCAGCTCATATAAGAACTCCCAAGTAGCTTGAGAAGCATCCAAACCAGACCATTGAACCAAGACTTCACACACCGCCTTATTACCCTTTTTGACCATCCGTCTCTCCAATATCGACTCAGGACTGGGACAATAAGGACTTGAAAGATGTAAAATAGGGGGATGATTAATGATTGTAGGCACCTCATAACACTTTTTAAGCTGAGAAACATGAAACACAGGATGAATAAGGACATCAGCAGGTAAAAACAACTTGTAAGCTACTGCACTAACTCTAGAAAGTACCAAGTAAGGACCAAAATACTTTGCAGCAAGCTTGTTGAAAGGCCTAGAAGCCACTGAAATTTGTCTGTAAGGTTGCAACTTCAAGTAAACCCAATCTCCTTCCATAAATTGCCTATCAAACCTATGTTTGTTAGCTTTATCTCTCATGCTTTGTTGTGCTCTAGCTAAATGGAACTTGAGCAGGGCAATCATAGCCTCTCTAGCCTCCAGGGATCTATCAACCATGTCATTAGAAGACTCACTAGCTAAGTAAGGCAAGTGTATTGGTGGATTTTGACCATACAAAACTTCAAAAGGTGTACATTTCAAAGTAGAGTGGTATGTAGTGTTGTACCACCATTCAGCAAGTGGTAGTTGTGTAGCCCAAGTATGAGGACTATCAGAGCAAAACCATCTCAAATATGTCTCCAAGGTTCTGTTAAGAACCTCTGTTTGACCATCAGTTTGGGGATGGTATGCTGTCGATTTATGTAGTAAGATCCTCTGTAAGGTAAATAACTCTTGCCAAAAAGAACTCAAGAAAATGGGATCCCTGTCACTTACTATAGAAGCTGGCATACCATGCAATCTCAAAACATTGTCCAAAAAACACTGAGCTACAGATTCAGCAGTATAAGGATGTGCAATAGCAATGAAGTGACCAGACTTACTGAATCTGTCCACCACTAATAAAATGACATCCTTCCTTTTGGACTTAGGAAGACCTTCAATGAAATCTAGACTGATATCAACCCATACACCATCAGGAACATGTAATTGTTGAAGTAGTCCAGGGTAAGCTGATGTATCATACTTATGCCTTTGACAAATATCACATTTCTGAATAAAATTCCTAATGTCAGCTGCCAATGACTTCCAGTAGAAGAGGGATGGTAGCCTCTTAATAGTTGCATCCATACCTGCATGACCACATTGTGGTGTTGAATGCCATAACTGAATAATGGTTTGTCTTAACTGCAAATCAGACCCTACTACTAGCCTGCCTTTCCACCGTAGTTGAGAACCAATCCAGGTATAAAATTTATAAGGTTTTGCTTGTAACTTAAGAATAACAGCTTGCAACTCAGCATCAGATGTCCATGTTAGGCTAATTCTCTCCAAAAGTGTATCATTAGGAGTCAAGAGTGAAACAGCCAACAACTCAACACTTTGATTTCTTAACAAGGCATCAACAGCCTTATTGTCAGTCCCTTTCTTGAACTCAATAGTAAAATCAAAGGCCATCAATTTAGAAATACTAGCAACTTGAAAATCAATATGAATACTTTGTTCCAGGAGATGTTTTAGTGCCTTTTGATCAGTTCTCACTATGAAATGCCTTCCTAATAGGTAATGAGACCACTTAGTAACTGCAAATATGATGGCTAATAGCTCTCTATCATACACACACATAGACTGATGTCTAGGCGCCAATGACTTACTGATATAGGCAATTAGATGCCCTTGCTGCATCAAGACAACACCAATTCCTAAATCACTTGCATCAGTCTCAATTATGAATGGTTTATCATAGTCTGGTAATGCTAAGACAGGTGCAGTCACTACGTGCATTTTTTAGACATGAAAAGTTGTAGTAGCACCCTCATTCCACACAAACCTATCCTTCTTTAATAATTCAGTGAGAGGTTTAGCAATGGATCCAAAATTCAGAATGAACCTCCTATAATATCCTGTTAAACCAAGAAACCCTCTGAGTTGTTTGATATTTGTAGGGACAGACCAAGCCTGTACTGCAGAAATCTTCTTAGGATCAGTGGCTACCCCTTTAGCACTGATGAAATGACCTAGGTACTCTACCTCAGGTACCCCAAAAGCACACTTAGAACCTTTGGCAAACATCTGATGTTGCTTCATCAAATCAAACACAACTTGTAAATGGTTCACATGGGCTGACATATCCTTGTTGTACACCAATATATCATAAAAAAAACAGTACTGACCTCCTGAGGAGTGGTTTAAATACAGCATTCTTAAGACTCTGAAATGAAGAAGGTGCATTTGTAAGACCAAATGGCATAACCAAAAATTCATAATGTCCTTCATGAGTTTTAAAAGCTGTCTTATAGATATCGGTTTCCTTCATCCTAAATTGGTGGTAACCAACTTTAAGATCAATCTTAGAGAACACTTTAGCTCCTCCTAGTTCATCTAACAAATCCTCAATGATAGGAATAGGAAACTTGTCCTTTACTGTCAGTTTGTTGAGATCTCGATAGTCTACACAAAGCCTCCAACTCCCATCTTTCTTCCCAACAAGGACTACAAGTGAGGCATAGGGACTAGAACTAGGTTGTATCACACCTTGATCTAACATTTCCTGTACTAGCTTCTCAATAATATCTTTCTTCATTCCAGGATATCTATAAGGCCTTTTGTTAACAGGAGTAGTTGAGTCAATGACTGGTATTTGTGATCAAAGATGCCTCTATGAGGGGGCAATGTACTAGGCATATCAAAGAGGCACTTGTATTGTTTCATTAAAAGAGTTAATGTAGGATGAATATCAGTACCTTGAGTTACTTGTATACTGTTGAATTGCACATCAGAGGTTGCATCTGTCACCAAGGTTAGCATAAAGACCTGAACTAAATCAGCACTCTTTTTGTTTAAGGATTGGGCCTTGGTGGTCTTGATCTGGCTACTGGCTCCCCTTAGAACATGTTTCCTCACCAGATGCACAAACTCAATAGTTTGATTTCTGAAATCAAACAAAATCCTACCCAAAGTGTTTAACCACTGCACACCCAACACTATGTCAACATTCCCTAAGGGTAGTAGTAGGAAATCAGAAGAAAAAGTTGTACCCTGCAGTAACCACTTCAGATTTTTACACACAGCAGCAGTTTGAACCTTCCTATCATCAGCCACACTAACTGATTGCTCATGTATAGGCAAAACTTTACAACCTAACTTCCTTGCCATTGACTCATCAATGAAATTATGATTACTACCTGTATCAATAAGCACCTGTAAGGGTTGATTTTCATGGTATCCAGTTACTCTAATTGTTTGATACCCTGTACTTCCTGTAAATGCTTGTAAGGAAATTGTCATGCACTCATCCACTTCTAACACTTCTTCCTCCATGATTACCTCCCCATCCTCCAGAATTTCAACCAAATATAATTATTTCTTGGATTTACAAACATGCACAGGCATATACTTCTCATCACACAAGAAGCACAGTCTTTTAGCACTTTTCTCATCTATCTCAGCAGCAGTCAATAATCTTCTACCAGTATTACCATTACTGAACTTGTTAGCATTAGGTTCATAAGGTTTCTTGACAGTTGTGCTAGAGAAAGTAGGTTTTTGTACACCCTGAAACCTAGATGGAGTAGGGAGAAGACCATTCTGATTCCTGCTATTTCTAATTCCCCAAGACTTAGCCTGAGCATTAAAAACCTCTTCCTGCAACTTAGCTAACTTGTAAGCTTGCATTAAGGTTTTGGGTGCTTGCATTCTAACAGCCTTGTTGAGCTCAATTTTTAACCCTCCCAGAAAACAACTGATAGCATTTTCGTTTGACAAATTAACCCCATTCAATAACCTATCAAACTCAGCCTGATATGTTTTAACATCCTCAGTTTGTTGTAGATTTTTAAGTGCTTCCATGGAATCTTCAAATTCTTCCCCAAATCTTTCATTAACTTCTAATTGTTCCTGTATCTGAGACAATTTTCCCTCATTTCCTCTGAAGATTTGTCTTGATTTTTTTCTCGAGCAACCATGATTTCTTAGCCGAGGACCAGTAGCTTTGATACCAATTGATCCAATTAACAGTAATTGAAAGGATACTATCAACTAGGAGGCTGGACCTCGAAAAAAAAGATAGCTATATCAGGGCAATTCCGAGATAGAAGCTAGGAAGAACAGAGTAAAAGAGAGAAGAGAAGAATTATCATATATCATTCAATGCCTTAACAATTGTATTACATCTCTATTTATAGAGTTGAATTGAAAGCTAAAGATACAATCTAAAGAAATAATTGCTCTAACAAACTCTAACAAACAATGAATAGTGATAACTGTTTTTGTGACTAATGAACAGTAGTAACTACTTTTTAATATTCCTAATCATCTGCGCTCATCTACGCATTGTATCGGTAAGCTACTGTCGGATCTTTGAAACAGTGAAAAGAAAGTAAAAATTGGGTTGGGTTTTTTTTTTTGGTGGCGGGAGCTTGACAGGAATACGGGGTGGTGATGACCGAAAAATAATGAAAAGTGAAACCCTTTGTGAATAAAATCTGAAAATTCTCAACCATAATCTAAAAATATTTCACCACACCTTAACTTAATGACCAAGCTATTCTTTAAATAGGAAATTGAAAACCACATATAATACAATACCATTATCTTAAAATCGTGAGTCAAAACCACTAGCTAATAAAATATTTGTGTATGAAATCTTATTCATATTCGAATGAATTTCTAGACTGTGCAAAAGATCAAAATAAATATTAACAAATGTAATAAATAAAATAAATATTAAAAAAATGTAATGAACGTAACTAATGACATGTAAAAAATGTAATTTAGCAGAACTAATAATTTAATCAAAATGAATAAATATTTGAACGTATTCAATCGGCAGTGACAAAAAATAATGTAATTAAAATTAACTGATAAAAAATTCTAAATTTTAACAAATAAGGATAGTTATCGATAAACTTATTTAAAATTATAAAAAAATGTATTTTGAACTATTAAATAAATGAAACTTAAAAAGTTACAAATTTTGAAAATGTTTGGTCAAAATTGGGTGTCAATAGTGGATAAATCAATATTTTTGATATTCACTTTGTGAAGAACGAATTATCGCGAAAAATAAATTTCTCCTTGACCAATCAACCAATTTTTTTCTTTTTGCGACTGTGAATCTGTCGAGGGGGTTCCGTGGGTTTACGTGAACCCATGCTCCCCTCTCTAGATTATATATAGTAGTGTTATATTTTTTAAAAAAATATTTAAATAAAGAGGTGTGAACCCATGTTAAAAGTAGCATATAATAATACGATGATGATTGTGTGCACCTCTCTAAGCAAAGATAGAAATTTAAATCTTATATGTATCTTATTTTTATTTTTGTTAGTAACACTCCTCCAAGTGGTTATCAATAACACTTTTGGAGTTTCAATCAATTTTTATTTTTATTTTTGCTTTAATCTTTCAAAAATTTCAAGTGTGTAATATTGTAAATTCCAAAAAAAACTTAGCACAGTAAATTTTTTATATAATTAAATCAAATGTGTATATTAAAATTTAAGACTAGTAGTATTATATATGTTGGACATATAATTTTTAAAATTTAACGGTTCAGTGTTAATAACATAAAGATCAAATTAAACTGATCAAATTTATATCTTAGATGCATCTTTTCGTAATAGTACACCCATCATTCCGAAATCTTAGATACGTCTCTGCTCGATGATGAATAAATTTATTCTTGATCATTACTCAACCAATCTTTTAGTCTTTGCCATCGCGATACCTCTTCTCAAATTTCAACCCAAACTATACTTACAAGTCACAAATAGTATAATTGACATGTATATGTAAAGTCTCAAAGCACGATTTGAAACAAAAATATTCAAAAGAAAATATCAATTAATCTGCCCTGGTTTATAATGAGTATAAAGATTTTTGTTAACATTTTTTGTACTTTAACTAAATTAACACACACTTCAAAAATACAGTGCAATAGAGGCATGCATGCAAATAAACTTGTAAACACAATTGCATGCATTATAGGCATGTGGTACGTACAACTTATTTACTCCAAGCATTAATTAAAAGGCTTTCTGTACTATTCATTGATTGAATTTGCATATGATCAGTAGTTTGAATTTATTGAATTTGTACCTAAAATGTCATTATATATATATATATATATAGATAGATAGACACACCCCTCCGTCTCAAATGATTTGATGTTTTTTTTCAAAAATAGTTATTTCAAATTATTTATCGTTTGACAGTTTTACCTTTAGTATAGTTTTTATTGAATAGTACTACAAAGTCCTTGATTATATATAGGTAGGGGTGGAGTTAAGTGGGGGGTTTGTGGGTTCGAACGAATCCAATAGTTTTTCTATAGATCATGTATTTATATTAAAAAATTAAATAAATATATATCCTCTTCTTCTCTAGAGAGACGGGAGAAACCAAAACTTGATATTTGTTAACATAAAGAAAGTGATCAAAGCTTCGCATAAAAAAAGTGATCAGACTTTATCAACCCATAAAATTAAATTTAAAATTAAAGCTAATAAATCTATTTAGCCAAAATCTACCCCAATCTAAAAACGGGCGGGAACAAATTGAACATCAAAAGAAAATCGAGGGAAAAACATACAAAGATGAGCCAAATCTACAGTCAAATGTAGAGACGGGCGGAGAAATATTGAACATCAAACAGAGTGGATGCATATTCCACTTCAATGTATGAAATATTGCCCTTTTAACTTGGTCTCAAATTGTGTTGGCTGTGCTATTTTCCATTCACAGTTTTTGGGGTTCAGTATTTATACTTCCTCAAAGTGTAGTAAAGGAGGTGGACAAGAAATGTAGGGACTATTTGTGGGGGAGAAGTGGTGAAAAAAAGAAAGTTTCATTGGTGTCTTGGGAAAAGGTATGCTGTCCAAAAAGACAAGGAAGTCTCAATATAAAAGGGTGTGGGAAATGGAATGTTGCATCTGTAGGCAAGCTGGTATGGCAAATAGTTGTAAATAAAGAATCTCTATGGGTGAAATGGGTGCATGGGGTGTATATCAAAGCAGGAACTGTTTGGAATCATAAAGCCCCAACTGACAGCAGTTGGTATTGGAGGAAAATAACAGCACTAAAGGACCAAATGCAGCATTGGTATACAAATGGAAAATTCAATCTCACAACTAGTGGAGAATACTCAATAACCAGGGGTATCATGCACTACTGGGCCAAAGAGAAAAAATGGAAAATGCAGAGTTAATCTGGAACTCTGTATCACTACCAAAACAGAGGTTTACTATGTGGTTAGCAACACAAAAAAGACTGCTCACGAAAGAAAGGTTATTGAACATGAAGATACAAGTGGATGACAGTAAATGTTGCTTATGCCAAGATACGGTGATGGAAACTAATAAACACTTGTTTGTAGACTGTGAATATGCTACAAAGGTGAGAGATGCATTGCTAAGTTGGTCAAAAATCAACCTGCCTGCAAGAGAGTTGAACAACATATTGGAACTGATAAAGAAGAAACATTGGAAGAAATTCAAAAAGGAAGTGGTGGCAGCACTGTGGGGGGCTATGGTATACCATATTTGGAAAGCAAGAAACTGGAAACAGTTTAAAGGAGTCAGCTTACAATATTCTGACATAGTAAAGGAAATCACTCGTGAAATAGTGAGAAGGATAGACATGTATAAAGATTCAAAAAGAACTATTAGAAGTAGAAGTTTTTGGCAGAATTTATGTACCTAGAATTAGTTTTGTTTTAGTTTGAGACCTTGTACGCACTCACTCCTTAGCAGGGGTAAGGAGGAATGGTGCTTTTAGCTTGTAAGTGGCTTTTTTGTTAATAATAATATTTACATTGGTTGCCAAAAAAAAAAAAACTTGGTCTCGTTTTACATTTACACCCTCAAACTTTGGGTGTGCACAAGTAGACACTTTAACTTGTATAAAATTTAAATATATACCCTTGGATTGTTTTTTACCTAACAAAATATCCCTTTGAGTTGGGGCTGCTCGCTATCGCCTAGTAAAATACTTCTTTGATATGTATTATAAGTCTATTTAGCAGGTGAAATAAAAATAGGAAGAGCGCATGAACTATTAATTAAGAATTGACTAATAATCAAAGATGGAATTTTAACATACCTTTGGAATAATTTGAAGTTGAAGCTCATAATTTCCCAAGCTTTCTTGCTCTTCCTGAATTTTCTTTGCACTTGTCTCTACACCAGAGCCGCAATTAACTACTCGGATGGATTTTAGTGTCATTATTTCTCCAATACTCTCGGGAATCTCCTCCAGTTTTTCCAACCCAAGCATCATTAGTTCCTCAAGCATCGGAAAATTATCACTACCAGCTGCTAATTCCCACCTTTCCAGATCTCTGCACATAAATAGACGGAGATAATTTAATTTGTGAAATACAACATCTTCATCTACTTTCCAAGCTGTTCCACTGAATGCACAATTCCCAAGGAGCGCCTCAAGATTGGGTAAATTAGCCAGCAAATTCACAACTTCCCATGGTATACGAGTAATTGTTAATGTCAAATCCTTAAGATTAGGAAGAGAAATATCTCCAGAGATAATCATCGGATCAATGTTTTGTATGTGTAGTGTCTCCAGATCCTGTAAAATACTGAGAGAATTAAGAATAACAGCCCAATCAGAACGCTCAGAACCATCTAAAATCTTTAGCTCTTTTAGATTGGGAGTTCTTCTTATGATTTCCACAACAAAAGGAGAGTTACGGAGATAAAGTGTTTGCAAGTTATTCAGAAGGCACAAAGCTTGTTCTGCTTCAACAGGATTTGATATATATAGTGGCCGATCAATATCCACATGTCTTATCTCTGTCATACCCCAGATATCTACTGGCTGCTCCAATTCTTTCCTTTCAAGACTTTGAAGAATTATGGTCTGTAGATTTCTCAATTTGGCTAGTGAAAGACCTTCATCAATTCTTGCAGAAACATATCTCAAATGTACAAGTTGAGGTATTACACTAGAGAAATCGTACCGGACATCTAACACGTCCAACACCTTAATCAACTTGAACTCTGAAATAATGGAACACATCTCTTTTGGAAAAGCTACACCCATTGAAGTAAAGGTACGGACAATACCACTGCTATGTCCCAGAAAATAATCATACTTCTCTTCATAATTAGAAAGAAGGATCACTCGACGTTGACCATCTATGGCTTCGAGAACTTTTCCATTCATGACATAGTTTTCAGTATGACCTTCACTTAGGCAGAGTTGGCGAAGAAGATCATGAATTTTGCAACTTTCTATCCTTCCATTATCGCTTCGCGTAACAATCAAAATTAGACTTCTATCAATTAACTCTTGCAGATACTCCTCTGCCACCACTTCTAATCTTTTATTGTTTCTTGCCTTTACAAATTGCTCTGCAATCCATAGCCTAATCAACCAGGAAACTTTAATCTCTCTATCTTCTGGAAAACCTCCAACATAGAGAAAACAAGCCTTCAAATATTGAGGCAAATAATTGTAGCTCAGAGACAGAATGGATTGGCACCGTTCGGACACCGTACCAAAGAATGAGATCAGATTTTCCTCAACCCTCTTCCAATTATCATGTGTTGGGTCCATTTTTCCAAGAAGTCCAGCAACCACAACCACTGAGAGAGGTAATCCTCGACATTGTTGTACAATATGCTTCCCTATTTCTTCTAGAAGAAGAGGACAGTGATCTTTTTTGAATAGTTTTTCGGTGAATAGATTCCAACTATCTTCTAGACTTAGAAAAGACTTACAATGAGGCGGAAAATAAGGGCAACTAACATAATCAGCGACATACTTGAGCCGAGTGGTTAATAGAATTCGGCTTCTATTGTCATCATTTGGAAATGTTCTTTGCATTTGGTCCCAAGCCTTAGTACCCCAAATATCATCTATGACAATTAGAAATCTCCTACCCTTCAGACCTCTATACACAATCTCCATTAGTTGATCATCGCTCGTTTCTTGCTTGCTTCCAGTAATTGAAGAGACAAGTTCAAGAAGCATTTGTCTCTCATTGTATTCTTGAGAGATAGTGACCCATGCTTGTTTATCAAATCGAGAACGAATGTACGAATCATCATAAACTTTTTTGGCAAGAGTTGTCTTACCTATACCGCCCATACCAAAAATTGGTATGACAGTTAACTCGTCTGTTTGGGTAGTGACGCGATCAAGTATGGTGTTGAAGTCATCCTCCATCCCAACAATAGTATTTTCCTCAATTGTACTTTTTTCCGGTGAGGAGGAAATTCTTGCTAATTCTGCAGATTTGCTTCCATGGTAGTTAAACTCGAGCAACATCACCTCTTTGTTGAGAAAATAAACTTGTTCTTCCACTTTCAACAATTCTTCATAAAAGGATCTACATGCCTTTTGCCGCTTGTCCTCGCGATCTGCTAGAATGATGCTGCTTAGACTTGAATCAATTCTATCTTCTGCTTTGTAAACTACATTTCTGATCCTCTTTTCTATAACCTTGAAATTGAAAATCGAAAAATTAATCATTAATTATTATTAAAAAGAATATATAACATCAGTAGGATTTAGTGAATAACATACCTTAAAAGTTTCAATATCCTTTGTGGTAGTATCGTCAAGGAAATCTTGTAGAGCAGAAAGAGTTTGATAAAGAGATTGAAGATGTTGTTGTGTACAACATTGACAAACCAAAGTTTGATTAGGTTTCGAGAGTTGGTTCAATGTATAGATAAGTGAAGAAATAGCAGCATAAGCCATTTCTCTTGCAGGGCAGAAAGAGTCAATAGAGAGGATAACAATTATTGCAATTTGCAGATTTAATGTCTCTGCTTTGTTATTATTAGGCTCACAATGTTTTGTCCAAATGATTTATTTTTTTCTAAATGGGGACACCATTTGTTTATAATTGTGAAACAAGGTACAGCGCACTAAACTTTTGTCATTACCTTTAATTAAACAATTGATGGGTTTGTTGACAAATGATGACACAATGGTTTAATCAGCCTAAGAAGGATTATTCATCTGTTTTGTCTTCTTTGACAACTGTAATTAATTAATTGAGATGCATTTAAGCTAATCAAGAAAGAAAGAGATACCTTTGCAAATGTGAGAGCTTTTAATTGAGAGAACTATGTAACCTCAATTTGAAGTTGTTTTACAAATTATTATTCAAAATAAACAAAGGCCAACACGCTCGTATTCTTTTATTGGTAATTTTTTTTCATATTGTACTCCTTCACATCCATATTTAGCGAATTGTTCGTTAATTGATAATAAATGTATGTTAATCAATAATAAATATATGTTTACCCTTTTTTCCATCTATATCAATAGTTCGACTCTCCACAATCGATATTAAAAAGCCTACAACTTTGATTTTGAATTCAATTTTTAAAATTATAATTTTATTTGGATTAAATATTACTCCTATTGTTTAAAACATGTATCTCAATGTTGAAGGCATAACATTATAAAACTAGTTTCTGAACACGTGCTTTGCACGTGTATCCCATATCAATCAATATAATATTTTTGAAATAACATGAATAAGAGTTTAATCTATTTATATCATATACTCATAGAATGTAGTGATAAAAGGATATGCATTGTGATAGGCAGCAAAAATTATAATACCTTGTAAAAACATGTAATCACTGAAAGATAAATTCATGCTCATATCAAGTAAATATAGTGTGAAGCAATAACATTACATCAAAATATACAAAAAAGCTAAGAAATACGAAAAAGTCATCAAACGAACTGATATGGTGTCAAAGGGAATAGCAAAATTATTTGTGTACATCATAAATCAATTGGAAAAAAGAAGAAGAAGTAGAAGACATACCAACAAAAGAAAGAATTTTGACAATTTTGTTTCTTTCTTGTATTCCCAAAAATTGTGCTACATTCTTTGCAAACACTTTATATGAATTTATACAATCATATTGCTACAATGCAATTAAATTGGAAGCACATAAGCTAAGAAGGTAGAACAATTTTCTAAAATATCAAATACATTAACTTGTATTTTCATAAGAGTATACAAAAAGATTTAGCTACATTATTATAATGTGTTACTCCATAAAGTACTTCTTTATCTTTGTTTTGGTAAGTTAGTCTTCAAGAATTTCAATAAGAGTAGATGAAAAGACTTTTCTACAATATTATTATTTATTGCATTATAAAGTACCATTTACTTTCTTGTATATCTTGAAGATTTAGGTCCAAGAACAATATTTATTACTAACTTACTTCTTAAGCAATAACAAATAAAAATGCAAATTAAAAAAAGTTTGTTTGCAAATCATAAATTTTGTACGCCATTGAACCAATAATATTTTGATATAACCATAGAGATATACTCATAAAAAATTGATGACTTTTGGTACTCCTAATTCTAACTTTTTAACTTCATGATTTTTTTTACTCACCCTTTAGTGTAACTTAACTACTATAACAAATTTAGATATTTAATTAAAAATTAATTGAATGAAGTCAAAAAATCATTACACATTCATGTAATTCAAATGATAGTATTTAATATTTAAATAATTATATGTTTTATAATATTTTAATTTATGAGGGGTAAACTTTTAATATATATAGAGAGAGCGTGCGCGCTCCATCTTGGAATGGGAATGTGTTCTTAATTCATTGGTTAAGGGAAAAAAAATGTTACGACAACTTAATGATACTGAGAAAAGGAATACTCATTAATGATCTTCAAGTTTATTACTGTAACATTTTTTGTGGTAAGGGGAAATTGTTTTGTTAACACCTTGGACATTACTATTAATTATTAAATTGATTTAGTTCACAAATGTTATAAATTCTTTATTTTTGATAATATTTAATTAATTATATATGTACTTTTCACATGTATGTCATACTAATTATATCAATATAAATACTTAAGAAATATTATAATAGATGTTATACGATGAGTTACATAAAAATTAAAGTAGAAAAATACAAGCTTATATATTGGTATCAAAAGAATCTCAAAAGTAATATTCGAATGACTTCAGTTATATAATTATTATAATATGTCAAGTGTCAACTTGAGATTTTTTTTTTTTTTTTAATATGTCACAACACAAAATTTAAATATTGGCATCATGGTTGTAAAAAATTTCATTGCTTCTAATTTTTGCCTTATTTCTAAGATATTGTAGCCTCCACATTTTTACACTCATATACATATAAAGAAGTTGTTGTCAAATGAGAGTAGTATTTTGTAAAAATTGTATAGAAATTGATCAACGTATGTCTTTCTCAGAATAGCTAGTAGATCATTATCAGCTATGTGGTGAACACCTACACAAAAATAGTAACTATTTGTGGTAGAAATAATAATTATTGAAATATTCAATTGATGTGTATGAAGATAAATATGTGTACCCTTCATTTCCTTCACATGACTCAAAGTTATTAATTCATTCATCTGCAAGTTTGACAAAAAAAAATATCGCATAAGTTGTTTATATATATGATTGTATCACATATAGCATTTACACTAAATTCAGCGAAGGCAAAATTTTAACCATAAATAGTACAAAATATTTCTTGATAACTACAAAGAAATTACAAAAAAAAACTCTTACCTGATAACCATCTGCAAATTTGACAAAAAAGAATATCACGCGCGCATATAAATATAAATGATTGTATCACATATAATAATTACACTAAATTAAGCAAAGTTCGAGCCATAGATAATAATAATACAAAGTTTTTTCTTGATAACTACAGAAAAAAAAATTACAAAGAAATGAAAAATATACAAAGCCCGTACGGGCCCTTACTTGATAACCACAAAGAATTACAATGAAAAAATATTGATTGCCTTAGCCGGCATATTCATTTTTTCACATACATAATATATATAGTTTTCAGTATGAATGTTTTTGCCTTTTCAAATTCACATGCATATTGGACAAATTAGTAGAAGTTAAAGAGGTATTATTGAATACATCAATTTAAGTAGAATGACCATTAAGATACCTTTACCTGCAATTTTTGCAACTTTTTCAATTCTCAATAATTTGGTCATCATGACTAAATAAAATTGATCAACACCTAAAGGAATCAAAACAAAATACATAACACATAAACGTGTCCTTTCACATAGGACATGTGTCTACCTAATCAACTTTATACCTTTTTAAGTGTCTACTGAATGTACATCCAAAATTGAAGAACATATATATCAGTTGAGACATTAAAGGGTACATTTATGTATTATGTCAAAACAAATAGGGGCCAAATATGGGAAAGATCCTAATTTTCCTTTTTGTTTCAATTTTCTAAATAACCAAAAAAATCCCCGAGGCATGTAAAACACGGTTATAAATTCGACTGATGAATTGGTCTTTCTACCTTTTTCCACTTAAATATCAAGCGTTTGTATGTGGCAGCCCTTAAACCCATGACGTGCACCTACTCACATATCACGTTGCACACTTACCACTAGATCATACTTTCTTGGTTCCTTCTTTAATAGATAACCACTAGCTTTAAAAAAAAAAACAATATTAGCATGCAAATAGTAACATCAGAATTGCTAGCTTTGAATCCATTGTGCCAGTCAAAGTTTATCCATTTTTTAGCAGTGTTTCAGGTTTGACAAAGTAATTTTAACAAAAAGAAAGCATAGCAGTCTGACTTTCACTAGCAGCAGCAGCAATTGCTGACCATCTATTATCACTAAAACGTGGCGCACGAATTCAGATTAATCGAGATTCCAATGCGAGGATCAAACACTAGGTAGGAAATCGGAAAAAAATACTATCGCTAAAATGGTGCGAGGAAGAGGTAAAAGGTGTCAAAACAACCCTTATAATTTAAGCCGGAGAATTGATCTTTAAGTCCACTTATAATTTTATTTTTTTAGTTTTATGGCCCTTTTTACACATAAGATCTCCTAACCTAAGCAAGCCGTGGAATCGCAGACCATTGCTTTAAAGACGGGATGGAATCTTTCTTTCTCTTGGACGAGCATAAGGCTCTAAGCCCTTTGTTTACGACCTCCTAACAAGATAGTACCGATACGATCTCCCGTTGTGAAGTAGGAGGTTTTCACTGACAGAGTGCAATTAGACCACAACTGAAAGAGAAGGACTTTCCACGGTACATTATGTACAGATCTTTCGCCCTTAGCTATTAGATTAGGCACAAATAATCTATGTAGACCACCTGGCCTAGCAAAAGTGGGTTTCATTGCGTCTTGAGCCTTGAGAGGGCTTGAGTTTACGTGGCATCTTCAGCGTCTGCGGAAATAAACAGGAAAGAATTATATTCAGTATATAAATGTATATTATCATTTGAACCATATATTGTATATAACAAATTTATTATAAGGACAGATAACACACAAGTAAAATGGTGGCTAACAAGGAAAATACAGGATTCAGTAACTACAAAAGAAATAAGAAGATTGGTATTAAATATAATGACCGCGAATCAGAAGATATATTAAACCAACAATGGTATGAAATAGACCTACATGATCTATACCTTGAAAGAATAGAATTATATGATCTAGAAATAGAAAATTCAGATTAAAAAATGAACTATGAATATTTGCAATATTGGACAGAAGCTATGAAAAATATAAAACTAGTAGAACAATTAATGAAGAATAATTTGTATATGTACCTAAGAACCCAAGATATGTTATATCTAGACTATATCATAAATAATATTAAAGAAATATCAAGATTAAAACATTTAGCAAAAGAATAGTACAACAAATATTTACCAAACATAATATATTTCCCACAAAAAACAGATGAATTTCGCATCCCCCAAAAATGGTGAAGATCCTTTACAAAGATGGGAAAAACATAAAACAAAGATAAAGATTGAGCTAATTGATAACAATAGTATAATAACACAGAAATCATTAAAATATAACTTCAATGATTTAACAGAATTTAAGATTCATATAAATGAATTATTAGAAAAAGGATATATACAAGAAAATGAACTATGAATATATGCAATATTGGACAGAAGGTATGAAAGATATAAAACTAGTAGAACAATTAATGGAGAATAATTTATATATGTATCTAAGAACCCAAGATATGTTATATCTAGACTATATCATAAATAATATTAAAGAAATATCAAGATTAAAACATTTAGCAGAAGAATATTACAATAAAATATTTAGCCAAACATAATATATTCCCCACAAAAACCAGATGAATTCCGCATCCCTGAATAATGATATCAGAGCCATGAATAAAAATAAAATTATTAGTAGAAAATTAAGAAAAATAAGAATTACTATATAGTGAAGATCCTTTACAAGGATGGGAAAAACATAAAAACTTACGGAAACAATTACAGCAAACTGACGAGAATTAAGATATAGGCAAAATAGAATTAACAGTAATATATTTGTAGGAACTTGTAAAAAAGCTATAACAGCACAAAAAAAAGCATTTTATATCTAAGTATACAAATAGAAAACTTAAAATATAAATTACAACACAATTTATAAATGAATAAAGAGGAATTTGCAAAATTATGAAAAAACATATGAAAATTATGTTGAAAAAAAAGGGTGGCATGTAAGTCAAAATAAGTGGAGCCCACAGTGGGCAATGCAATATGGGCTAAAAATGTCTACAACTACAAGGAAAACAAAGCTGCAATAATCTGAACCAATGAGAAAAAAGGAATCAGCTTAAATGACTCAACTACCCTCAGCAGGCAAGCAGGCATATTCAGTCTACAGAGACAGTCTCTCACACACACACATTTCGTTTAAAGGTTATATGTATATATATATACATATATACAAATAGATGTTATTATATATATAGTTGACAACAATTTATGGCTGCGTTATTTACATCGTGCACTATTTACGTAGTGCTGCATCTTGTCTGCTTTCCGATGTTTATTGATAGCTTAAGAAGTACCTACGGAAGAAGAAGAAAAATGAATTTAAGTTCAAAGTGGAATATGTAGTTATACATGTATATCTATGTATGCATTTTTATATTATGATTTTAGTTATTTTAACGACCTTATAATCTTCTCCTATTTGATAAGAGTTGTATTTGTAAACAATAATATAATCAAATTGTAGCAGGTATAGTGTAGTGGTAAAAGTGTGATTGTGAAGTAAATAAACAAGTGTGAAGTATATATAGGAGGATATCCACGACACTATAAAGAGCACAATCCCACTAAAGCAGTGGCTTTAGGCACCAAAAAAATAAAGGCATCAAAATTAGAAATTTCCATGGCTCCGAAAGAAGCAAAAAGCTCAAAATTCAGTTGAAATAAACAATACGCACATATATATTCGAAGACAGATTTGATTAAATGAAAAACACGCCTTTGAGTTGTATAAAATAACTAAAAGTTGCTCGCTATAGCCTAGTAAAATACTTCTTTGATATGTATTATAAGTCTATTTAGCAGGTGAAATAAATATAGGAAGAGCGCATGAACATATTAATTAAGAATGGACTAATAATCAAAGATGGAATTTTAACATAGCAATTTCAACTTGAAGCTCATAATTTCCCAAGCTTTCTTGCGCTTCCTGAATTTTCTTTGCACTTGTATTAACACCAGAGCTGCAATCAACTATTCGGATTGATTTTAGTGTCATTATTTCTCCAATACTCTCGGGAATCTCCTCCAGTATTAGTTGCTCAAGCAGCGGAAAATTATCACTACCAGCTGCTTCCCACCTTTCCAGATCTCTGCACCTAGATAGACGTAGATATTTTAATTTGTGAAATACAACATCTTCATCTACTTTCCAAGCTGTTCAATCGAATGCACGATCCCCATAGAGAGCGTCAATATTGGGTAAATTAGCCAGCAAATTCACAACTTCCCATGGTATACGAGTATGTGATAATGTCAACTCCTTAAGATTAGGAAGCGAAATATCTCCAGAGATAATCATCGGATCAATGTTTTGTACGTGTAGTGTCTCCAGATCCTGTAAAATACTGAGAGAATAAAGACAATCAGGATGTTTAGATCTATTTAAAATCCTTAGCCCTTTTAGTTGGGACTTCTTCTTATGATTTCCGCAACAAAAGGAGAGTTATAGAGAAAAAGTGTTTGCAAGTTATTTAGAAGGCACAAAGGTTGTTCTGCTTCAACAGGATTTGATATATGTAGTGGAGATCTAATATCCACATGTCTTATCTCTGACATACTTAAGAGTTTCAATATCCTTTGTGATAGTATTGTCAAGGAAAAGTTGCAGAGCAGAAAGATTTTGATAGATAGATTGAACATGTTGTTGTGTAGAGCATGGACAAACGAAAGATTGATTAGGTTTCAAGAGTTGTTCCAATGTATGCATAAGTGGAGAAAGGGCAGCATAAGCCATTTGTAAAGGATTTAATCTCCCTCCAAATTTCAGTAGCTTTGTTTTGTGCAAATGATTAACTTTTTTCTTTAATCTTTTGCACACTGAAGAGGATAAGAAATGTGTGCTTTAGAATGGTCCCTGTCATCTTGAAGAAAAAGCATGGACTGCCTCCGTCCAAAAAATCAAGGGTAATTTACATAAGTCTCTTAGTTTTAATATGAAATTACAATATATTCTTAATAAGTTTTTAATTACATTAATTTCTTAAAAATTAAAAAAACCGGATACAACAATTGAAGCTCGAATATATTAAAATTAGCTCGAATACATAATATGTAGCTCAGATACATTAAAAACTAGCTCGGATACATAGTATGTAGCTCGGATACATTAAATACTGGCTCAAATCATTAATATGCAGTTCAAATACATTAAAGAAATAATGGATTTTGGAGATTTTTAAAAGTAATAGGGGATAATAGAAATAAGTGAAACAAAAAATGTGTATTTCTGTAATTTGTCCAAAAATAATCAATGCAATTTTTAAATTTTATTTTCAATTTTTAAAAAAATTATTTTTATATAAAACTGACCTAGCCCATCCTTTTTTCTTATATAACTAATACAGGCACATAGTATTAGCAACATCAAAGTTATTTAATAAATGTATAAGCTATTGCCTTGAATATATTAATCTAAATAATGAATAGGTTGAAATTGAGAAATTAAAAAGAAAAGAGAAGAAGAACATAGAGGGAATGAATGGGGAGACAAGGGAGAATGATTTAGGGAATTAATGGTAAAATAAAAGTTCAATACTATATTTGTAGCAGGTTGGGTTAAATGGGGCGGGTCATTAAATGGTTTAAATGAATATATATTTGGTTCTTAAAATTTTGGTTAAACATTAAAATTTCATGTCAACAAATTTTAATGAAAAAAATAATTAAATAGGTTGGGTGACTTTTTGTGCAAAGAAGTCATAACTGAGTGACTTTTGAGTTAAAAGTGTAAGTTGAGTGACTTTCGGTGAAAAGAATTGATAGTTGAGTAACCATCAAAGTTATTAACTCAAACAAATCACTGCAATTTACATGGAGGGATCTTTTCCAAACCCCATTAGAGCATGTGTTAAAAGCATCAAAGCTCTACAAGATACCTCAATCACACATCCAACAAGTGGTACCTTCACTGTCTCCCTATTCCGTAAAAGTTTCTTATCCCAGCTGCAAACATTGTTCGCAAAACATTCGTTTTTCCTGATTTGTTTGGTCAAAATTTTGAAAAAAATATTTTTCTTGGAAGAACAAAATGAGGAAAATAACTTGTCTAAGATGTGTAGGAAAACAAGCTCTACAGAACTATAAGTATGTTCGATGTGAAGAAAAATATTTTTTAAGAAAACAAATGATTTGTTACTTATTTTTTTATTTTATATGCAAGTAAAAATATTTTCCTCTAGACTCTATATTCTATTCTTATTTTGTGTCAGTGAAAATTCTGACACTGTCATCCTGATTGCCACATCATACATGATAATAAATCCAAAAAAAAAAACATAGTAATAGAAGAAAGTAAAAAGAATAAAAGAAAACATTAAATTGGGAGTAAAACTCACAAATTGAGAAGATGTGGAAGTATATAATAATGATAAGCAGTATTTGAGGGATTATTTTAGAATTTAGAATCATCAGCCGCTTGCTTCAAGTACCCTTCTCCTTCTCTTTCTTTCCTACACAATTCCCAAAAACAATTCCAACACAAATTAACAAAAGTAAACTTTTTTAACAAGAAATACCTTTGGTAATTATATTTTCCAAAGGGGGTTGGATATATTAGAGTTTTTGGCTAAAATCATTTCTTAACTATGATTCAAATCTAATGTTTATTTTTATATTATCTAAGTGAGTTAAAAATATCCTTATACTATTAAAAAATAATAAGAATCATCCTTCAGTCAATTTTTGTCAAATAAAATTCTTTAATTTGGTCATATCTCTTAGCCACAACAAGAAATCCAAAATTACCTAAAAAGAATAAAGATATGAATAAGAAATGGATCTTTCATTCTCAGAAATTAAATTTTGTATGTTGTTAATTTATATGTTTTTTTTGCATCATCAAGTAAATTGACTTGCGACAATACATAAGTCTTGAAATATTTATATAATATGTTTCAATGGTTAGAAGATTATGTAAAAATATTACAACCAACTATTTAGAGATTTTCTTTAATAAAATATTCAATACGTATGTATGCTATATACAATGCAATTCACATTTTTTATAATGTATATAAATACTAGAAATTTAGTGAAATTACCTGGGCGCTTTGTTATGAAAGTAAAAAAAAACAATTACAGTACTTTATTTGAAATTTTAAAAGTTGGAGTTGATTTTAGCCATACTTTTTACAAAAAATATTTAGAATTTAAATATATATACTTTGTCAAATCTCTTTCTATATATAAGTTAGGAAAACTATCAAAATTATTCCAATTCTTTTTTTATATAACTTTTTCCAAATAAGCAAAAATTCATAACAAAAATATAATACACTATCACAAAATTATTCTAAAAAATATACAATATTTATCAATCAACTATATTTAAATATTAATTTCATCTCAAAATTTTAAATCACCGTATATCCAAATACCTAATTAATGTGGGTGTGAATTGTGAAACTATTGATTGACTAAGTCAAAGTGAAAAAAAAAGAAATGAAAAATAAAGACATTATAGGTCAAAGTTGTACATAAATTTCTAAGGAAATAATTAAAGACACACTTGTAGTTTTGCTAAAGACTTTTCAAAGGCTGATCATTCAATGGGTCCCAAATGTGTCAGATTTCTCATTCACAGTAATAAAATCATCTTCTTATTTATGATTTCTTAAACACCATATAAAATAGAAACTAATATAAAACGGAAAGTACTAGCAATAAAAATAACTAAATTCGTTATATTTTAGTTGAGATAAATGGGAAACAAATTTTTATATATGATCTCAAAATTAAAAGTACTTATTTATCGATGGAGATCTATTTTAAATGTTTATAATATGTTTTTTACGTCCTCCAATTTAGCAGCATCAACCTCGAATTTTTACTTAGACATGATACATAAATATGTTTTAAGGTCCTCCAATTTGAATAAGTAGACATTTAAAGATGGAAATGAAGATACCTTTGGAGTAATTTGAAGTTGAAGCTCATAATTTCCCAAGCTTTGTTGCTCTTGTTGAATTTTTTTTGCACTTGTCTGTACAGCAGCGCCGCAATAATTTATTTTGATGAATTTTAGTGTCATTATATCTCCAACTCTCAAGAATCTCCTCCAATTCATACAAGTGATGCAGTATTAGTTTCTCAAGCACAGGAAAATTATCACTACCAACTGCTTCCTACCTTTTCAGATGAAAGCACCCATTCAGTTGTATATATTTTAATTTGTGAAACACAACATCTTCATTTAGTTTCCAATCTGTTCCGATAAATGCATAATTCCCATGGAGCACCTCAAGATTCGGTAAATTTGCCAACAAATTCATAACATCCCATGGTAATCTCGTCGATGATAATGTCAACTTCTTGAGATTAGGAGGGAAAATCATCAGCTCTCTGTGTACCATATCCAGCTCCATGTGTAGCGTCTCTAGCTCCTCTAGAAGAATTAGAGAATCAAAAATAGCACGACAGTCAGGAAGGTTAGATCTATCTGATATCCTTAGCTTTTTTAGATTCAGACTTATTCTTATGATTTCTGCAATGAGAGGAGAGTTAGAGAGATAAAGTGTTTGTAAATTATTGAGAAACAAAGGTTGTTCTCCATTTTCTGCCTTAAGAGGATTAGATATATATAGTGGCGATCTAATATCCAAATGTCTTATCTCTGTCATTCTCCAGATATCTACTGGCTGCTTCAACTCTGTTTGGTTATAACTTACAAGGATTATGGTCGGTAGATTTCTCAATTTGGCTAGTGAAAGAGATTTCTTAATTCTTGCAGCAACATATCTCAAATGTACTAGCTCAGTTATTACACAAGAGAAATCGTATTTAATTGGTAATACGTCCAACACCTTAAGAAACTTCAACGGTGAAACAATGGAACAAATCCTTGCTGGAAAATCGTCTTGCATTGAAATAAAGGTACGGATAATACCACTGCTATGTTGCATACCATAATCATGCTTCTCTTCAACTTCAGACAGAAGGATCATTCGACGTTGATCATCTATGGCTTCAAGATCATTCCCATTCATGACATGCACAACATTTGCAGTACGAGCTTCACTTAGGCACAGTTGGTGAAGAAGATCATGAATTTTGCAAGTTCTCATCCCTCCAGTAGGACTTCGTGTACCAGTCAAAATTAGACTTCTATCAATTAACTCTCATAGATACTCCTCTGCCACCACTTCTAACCTTTTATTGCTTCTTGCCTTTACGAATTGCTCAGCAATCCATAGCCTAATCAACTTGTAAATGTTAATCTCTCTATCTTCTGGAAAACCTCCAACATAGAGAAAACAAGCCCTCAAATATTGGGGCAAGTAGTTGTAGCTCAAAGAAAGAATTGATTGGCATCGTTCGGATACCGTACCAAAGAATGAGTTCAGATTTTCCTCATTTGTTACGATTAGATTACTTGTCCAATTAATTATTGATACAAATTTTATTCTGTCTACGAATTATTGACTACTATACAAAAGAAAGTAGAGCGAGAAAGAAAGGGAGAAAGAACAATAGAAAGAGAGGGAGAAAGAGCAGCATAAAGAAAGAAAAGAGAAAGAACAATGTACAAAAAGAAAGAAATGGAGAAAGAATAACGTAGAGAAAGAAAGAAAGAAATGGATAATGAATAACAGAAAGAAAGAAGTAAATGGATAAAGAGCGAGAAAGAGAGACAAATTTGAAAAGGCAAGAGACAAAAAAAAGAAAGAGGCGAGAAAGAAAGATAAATATAATAAAATACATAGTATTGTTAGATATTGCTATAAATGGTAATAATTAAAGAGTATATTTAAAATAAGTAATTATTTTTTAAATAGATCCACTCAAGTAATTAATCCCTTATCTATTGTCTTGCTAGACTAGGACAGGTGCAGGTGATTCAAATGGGCCAAAAACCCAAAACGAAAATGAGCCTAAATATTGGTTCAGGCTGACAGAAAAACCAAATTTGGGCTCGAGTCTCTTTCCCTCTTTATTTTATTGTGTTTGCGTGCTTGATAATATTTGCCGCTAATCTTAAGGTCGAAAAATTCAAATCCCCGAAAGAAGCCTATTTTGATTTAACAATTTAACTAAATTATTTGTCTCTTACTTGACCTAAAAATAAATAAATAAATAAGCTTACAAAATACTTCACTTAGATAATATTTCAATATTTTTCTCCCTTAAAATGGTCTTAACTATAAAAATTGTTCAATTCAAATTTAGTTAAATTATTTTAGCTAAATAATTAATTACTGGATAACCGCATTAGCTGGTGTTTTAGATGTTTTAAAACCCTTCCTAGAACACTAATAAGAACCTCGAACCCCTTTTAAGTTTTCATTAGATTTTTGTTTTAGTCTTTTGAAAACAGTAGTTTTCTTGATTTTTTCTTAAAATTAAGTGGCGACTCTTAAAATCAGTCTTAGTCTATTTTTAAATAAAACATGGTTGACTAGATCAGATACGTTTCCCACATACATATCGTATCAATACGGGTGCAGCATAAAAAATAAAGAGTCTGAGCAACTTAGTATTGACACTCAATTTTGACCCTCCCTGATAAGAATTAATCATCGAGCTTCCTAAATTTTGAAATATAATATAGCAGCAATTTTTATATATTATCATAACTCGCGTGGGAGGAAGTAAGAGTTAATTTACTAAGCTCATTATTGAAGTTTTTATAATAGTCTTTCAAAAAAATAAAATAAAATTGGGACATCAACTAGTTAATGGTTTACCGTCTTATAATATTCTAATATATATGTACATACTTCAACCATTTTTACATACACTTTGAACGCATATATTTGAACTTCAACAATGTGTAAGCATGCTACTTCATGCATATTACATTGAAGCTAGTTTAAATAACGGTATTCAAATAAAATATTCGTAAATCTTTTTACTAAATTTAGGGAAAGAAATTGACCAAGACTTTGTAATTTTTAAATATCTTGCATAATCAACAAGGGATGAGTGAGCTCTTTAATATATATTTTTTACGAGTAACTCCGTTCTTGTATTTATACCTTGAAATTCGATTTGAATCTATTTTTGTTTTTAGTTAATTCTCTCTTCTTCTTCTTCTATTTTGTTTTGTTTTGTTTTGTTTATATTACTCCTCTTTGTCACGTTCATACAAAATATGGTTGGCAAGAATCAATAATCGACCTATTTTTCTGTGTATATCTC
>JAJOOS010008168.1:0-31214 GCA_029582725.1 Solanum chiquidenum | reverse complement strand
GACGGACTGCGTCGCCCTTTAGAAATTAAAAAAGAATGAAAATTAAAATAAAGCGACGCAGTCCGTCGCTTTTTTAAAAAAAATCAAAAAAATAATAGTAAAAAAGCGACTCAGTCCGTCACTAAAAGAGACGCAATCCGTCTCTAAAAGCGACGCAGTCCAACACTTTTTGAAAAGCGTCGAGCTAAAAAGCGACGGAAGTGACTGCGTCGCTTTTCCGTCGATTTTAACCAAAAAAGCGATGCAGTCCGTCGCTTTTGGCCGTCATTTTTTGACAATTTTTTAAGTAGTGTTTGTTCTTCCCAGGAATATAAGGCTATCATAGTGATGGTGTTCATCCTCACACCCTACATCTACATTCTATCGAAAATAATAATATATGTTACATCCTTAGTTTTGATAATTCTTGAGATGAGTTCCGTTGATGAGTTTTGAATTATATTTCTTGATTATTGAGTTGCTATATCCTACATTGAGATTCTTGAGTTGATTGTTCATGTCTGTTTTTCAGCATGAACCCTATTGTTGAGTTATAATTGAGCATTTATTGAGTTATTATTGACAATCCTTTTCAACCAAACAATGGTCTTAAACTAATTTTCTGAGAAAGCAATGATGAGTTTTGAGAAGAATTTTATACATGATTGAGAAAGATTATAAAGGAACTAAATATTCTTAAATGTATCATTTTTACATTGATAAAAGAAAAACTTTAATTTCTAAAAATATTTTATGAGTTCATAGATATTTAAGAGTAGTTACCTCTTTAAAGAGGTTATTTTGAGTATTACCTAAAAACAGAGAAAAAGTATATTTTATACATTTGAGCATGAGTATATTATTAGGAGTAGTATTGAACATCGATATGGAGATGAGTTCAGACAACTCAAAATCCTCATAAACAATGTATGCCAACATGGGTAAAGGATCATATTTTTTAGATGAATCCTTATTGCTTAGTGGATCCACTTAGTTGATAGGATCTATACCCCGCACAATATATGATAGTTCTGGCAGCATGAGCAAGATGTTGTATTATCACATAACGCATAGTGATGGTTGTATGTTAGAAAACCTCCCAAATAGAGTTAAAGAGTATTTTCAGTGTATCACTTATTATATTGAGTTTCAGAGATTATTAAGTATTTGTAAAGTTTTAAATGATTTAGTTCCTTTATTTCTTTACATTCAACTTTAGTATATATGTATCTATTACAGTCTGTTGTTTAAGTTGTTTCACTTCGAATATATTAGATACTCATCGATTCAATGTATTGATGTCATTTGAGCTGCATCTTTCTATGATGCAGATACAGATGTTCATGATCATCAAAAGTCGCTTTGTTGAGATCACTTTGCACTTCAGATAGCTTTCAATGAGCCTCTCTGCATTCTGAGGACATCATATTTACTTTCAGTTTAGTAGCTTTAAGATGTCATGGGTCTTGTCCCGTCACCTATCTTACTATTAGAAGTTTCATAGATATTTAGATTTGAGATGTCCTTAGAGTTCTGGTTAAACTCTTTTACAACTATTATGTTTATTACATTGAGTATTTTTAGACGTTTGAGTTGAGTATTGACTTTGAGTTTAAATGATCAAATTTTGTTTTAAGCCACATATTGCTTGAGTAAGTCTTCCACTAAAGAGTTAGCTATGCCAATGGTTTGCTTGGGGTACCAACAATGGTTCTCGAGTGCCGACCACGTCCAGGGTGTAGGCTCGGGGCGTAATAATATTAAATGCATAGAAAAAGATCCAAATACCCTTAATAATTTAACTGCTAGAGTGACCTACGTGTTGGACCTACGGTCTGTAGAACATTCTACGATCCATACTGGTCAACCATAGACTCGACTTTAGAACCAAAAATTTACTCAACTTCCCACAAGACCTTACTATGGCCCATCAAAGTTTCTATGGCTCGTAGAACCCAAATTCAAGTCCAATATTGCACCAAGTCTGGGACCTTCTATGGAACCTATCTATGCCCTGTAGTCCAAACGACTACCCATCCTATTCTCTCGTAGGTGAAACTTTAGAAACTTGACTTTTTCCTAAACTAAACCTCATTCCTATGAGTGTAATCTACGACCCGTATAAGCTTTTACAAACCATAGATTGGTCTCGTATGACACAACCAGTAGCCAAAACATGATGTTCTTCCCTTTTCCAATGGTAATACAAAGATATAGGTTAAATGTGAGGTATTTATTTCGTGTCAGGTTGTTAAATCAAGAACTTTTTGGGAATCAACTTTTTACGTAACTTTTTTTTTGTTTTTGGTGTGTTTCAGGAGTGTGAAAAGATGCCAAGTAAAAATGATGAAAAAAATTGCTCGTCATGTTCATTAGTGCTTAACTAGCAAAATGTCGGCCGACCGTTGTGCAACACTAGTCAAACACAAGTATGAAAAAGTGCATTGTGATGAAAATTAGGAACCTAAGATAGACCAGCGAATCGTCGGTCAAGAATTCTATATTGTTGGTCGAAGCATCGATGCAAGATAAAGATAGTGCACTAGCTAGATTTTTCAGCATCTGTGCTAAATCTGCGTCTTGCAAATGGGCATCAGTAAGCCATTGATCTAATGAAAGTCAGGTATTTTTAAAGATTTTTTAAAATTTTAATTATGAAATATCAAATTCGTATTTTGACCGCCTTTTCAAAAGTCCCAAAAGCCTGGAATTTTGAATTAAGGGTGACATTAAGGTGACAAAATTAAATGGTGATGACATAGGTTGTAATTATTGAGCGTAGATGACAATTATGTAATTAAGCATTAATAATTTATTAGAAATGTGTGGAAGTTTCCCTTAAGTTTTTAAATTGACAATTTGGTCCATTATATTAAATGAGAGGTAAATTGATAAAAGATTAAAATCCAATTTTAACTAAAAAGGACGAAAACCCAAAACGGAAAAAAAGAAGAGAAAAACCTGTCATTTTTGGAGCTTCCAAAAAATATTTCAACTTATTCAACAAATAAGTATATGTTACAACATATATTTTTGTTTTGCAATAGATGACTCATGTTGGATAGGTCATTTGGTGTAACAGATGACTTATCTATTGCAAAAAAATAGTCATATATTGCAACAAATAAGTTATTTGTTGCACATATGCATTATTTGTTGTAATATATGACTTACCTCTGCAACAAATGACTTATTTATTGCAATAGAATAGTCATATATTGCAACAGTTGATGCATCTTTTGTAACAGAATAATCATATATTTCAACATATGTTTTATATATGGCAACATCAACTTATTTGTTGCAATATATTAAACATATGTTCCAACATATAAGACACCTATAATAAGATATTTGTTGCAACATTTGACTTATTTGTTGTAACAAAATAATCACATGTTGCAACAAATGACTTACTTACTACCTCTTACAACTAATGACTTATTCGTTGCAACATATAAGACATGCTACAACTTCAATAGTAGCTTCAACAATTTCTTGAACAATTGCTTGATTTTCTATAGATTGTTTCAATAACTTTAAATTTTTTAAAATTAAAGCAAAATAGTTTGTCAAATAGGATCAAGAAGAGAGAAAAAAAAGTGATTAAAAATGATAAACGTCGACAACAATAATAACGACAACAAAGACGATAAAGAAGAAAAAGTACATGGAAGAATAGAAAAAGAAAAAAACACAGGGAGGAAGAAATCTGAAAAGAGAATTAAAAAAAGGCGAAATGATCTGATGGGTCCTTGTACTTGTATGAATTTGTATTTTGAACCCGTCTACTTGACTCTTTATCAACTGAAACCTTAAACTCAATGAAATTCGATATTTTAAGCCCTTCTGACCATTGACCAGGCTTACGTGGCAGTTTATTTATTGAGTTGGCACCAACATGTGATTTCACGCATAGAAGGAGCGTGAACTCCAAAATTTGGACTAAAAGTAATTTTATTTTTTTAAAAACTAAAAATAATAATAAAAAATAACTTCTTTCTTCTTTCCCTCCTAGCCCACCCTATTTTTCTTTCTCTCTCTAATTACCATTACCGTCTTCCCCATTCAACCCTCATTACCTTTTTTTTCTCCCCTTCCCACATCTCCAATTTCTCTTTTCTTTCCTTTTTTCATATTTTATTTCTTCCTAGAGAAACAAAAATGTGTTGTTATGGTAGATCTTTTTTTCCTTTTATTTTTCTGGGTTATTTAAAATTCATAAGGTGACAAAGTTTCAATAATCTTCAAGGATGAAAAGTGATTGTTGAATATCTTTGTGAAATTAGATAAAATGTATTATGTAAAATTGTGTACAAATATTGTGATCTATCGTGATCTATTAGTGGTGATTTATTGGTATTAATGGAGAAAAGAAATTTATGTTGGTTCAAATGGATGATGTAAACGTTGGTAAAAAAATACGATTAAGAGTTATGAATGTTAGAAACTTCGAGAAAAAATTGTATTATGATTTTTAAATACTTGAAGAGCATGGTCATAACTATAGACAAAAATCGGACATGAAGACAAAAAAAGGTGAATGGAGATGGTGTTAATGGTGGTTGTGGGTTGAGCGAGGTGAGGGTAAGGTGAGAGAAATAACTATTTTATTTTATTTTTGAAAATAGAAGATTTATTATTTGTGTCCTTTATGGAATAACATTTTTGGTTAATAATTTAAAAATATTTATGAAATAATTATGACATGGAATTATTATATCTGACATGGATATGACATGTCATTTGAGTTAGGGCTGGACATTCGGTAAGTCGGTTTGGTTTTATTTTTTTCTATTTTTTCGGTTTTCGATTGTTGTACCACGTGTACTGAACACCGAACCAAAATAATTCGATTCGGTTTTTATTATTTCGGTTCGGTTTATGTTATTTCGATTTGGTTTTTGTTAGTTCAATTTTTTGTTATGGGTCTGCTTAGTGGGTTTTTAAAATTTAACAATTCACACACTAACTAATACAAAATCAAAATCCAAAAAAAAAAATGGATGAAGAAATCTTGAAAAAAAATAAAATCAAAATATTAAATTCAAATATACAATACCTGATGCCTGATGGTGGTCGTCGGTTGTTGCTGCTGGAGTGTTGCTCCGCTGTCGTCTGCTGCTGGTAGTCTTGAGGCTGTTGCTGGTCGGCCGCTACCTGCTGGCCTGCAGGTCGACGCGACAATGCCGATCGTGGGAAGTGGGAAGTGGGATGTGGTAAAGCGTTAAGGGTCAGTGAAAGGCTGAAATGCATCGTTCTTAAGCCAGTTGAAGAAAAAAGAAGGCTGAACCGTGAAGCTGTTGAAGTCACTGACCTAATTGACTAATTCAATTGTGTATAAACAATTTATTATTTAATAATTAATATAATATTAATATATATTATAATATAATATATTTCAGTAAACCAAAATATCGAATAATACAAAAGTCACATACCGAAAATAGAATCGAAATATCAAAAAATACAAAAATTTATATCGAAAATCGAAATACCAAAAAAGAATTGTTCGATTCGGTTCGATATTTCAGTTTTTTGGCATTTTTGCCCAGCCCTAATTTGAGTAAGAGAGAGTGAGCTCCACACATGGTTCGAGAGGTTTAAAAGTCTCATTTTAATTGAGTTTAAGGGTTCAATTGATAAAAGGTCAAGTAAAATAATTCAGAATACAAACGCATACAAGTATAAGGGTCCATCAGACCATTTCGCTTAAAAAGAAGAAGAGGGAGAAACATATTTGAAAAGAGAAAGAAAGATTGAAAAGATAATGAGGGTGAAAGATTTAAAATTTAAAATTTCAAAAAAAGAGGGAAAACTTTTCAAAATATTTAAAATATTAATCTACCCCCCAATTTTTAATTATTCTAATAAAGTCCACTTTTTATTTAATGGTGTTTGACTAAGTCAATATTATCAAAAACGAAACCAAGACTTATTCCACAACTTTTATTCAATTATCTCCAAAAAGCCTTAAAACTTTCCATCTTCTTCCTCATTCATTCCCCACAATTCCATTTCCCCACATTCTTCTCCTCACATCTTCATAACCCCTCCAACTTCAGACTCACTTTTTTCCTTCTATGTACACACACTCATTCCCCTTTCTTCCTTCCTCACTCTACACTTCTCTCTCTAAATCCAATTTTTTTTATGGTCTTAGCATTCCTTGAGGCGAAGGGAAGAACTTCATTGAAGCTCTCAAGCTTTCCTCTTTTCATTGTTCAATCTTTTGGTATGTTACTCTATTTTGATTATTTTAAGCTTTCATAATATTAAAATGTGAAAATCGTTCCATGTTAGAACTAATTTTCCCCAAAACTCAAGTATTGTGCTTGAATTTGCTGCTCAGAAAAAGGGCTTTTGTGATTTAAATGAGTAGATCTATGATGTTTGAGCTTGAATGTGTAGGAAAACATGTGAAATCTTGTATGTCTTGCTTATTAATATTTGAAAATCGTTCCATGTTAGAACTAGTTTTCCCCAAAACCCAAGTATTGTGCTTGATTCTGTTGCTCAGAAAAAGGGCTTTTGTGATTTAAATGAGTAGATTTATGTTGTTTGAGCTTGAATGTGTATAAAAACATGTGAAATCTTGTATGTATGCTTATTAATATGTGAAAATTGTTCCATGTTAGAACTAGTTTTCACCAAAACCCAAGTATTGTGCTTGATTTTGTTGCTCAGAAAAAGGGTTTTTGTGATTTAAATGAGTAGATCTATGTTGTTTGAGCTTGAATGTATAGAAAAACATGTGAAATCTTGTACGTATTGCTTAAATTTTTAGTTGGAGGTGAAGTCTGAGCAACCTATTTATATTTACGTAGTGCATGATGGCCTTATGATGGAATGGGTGACGTCATTGCTAAGGATCACTTCGTCATTATGTGAATCTTTACTTTTTTGTTGAGAAATGTGCTTGGGTAGAATCCATGAAAGATTGTAGACCTGCTTTGAATGATTAATATATGGTGATGACTGATGAGGTTGATAATGCGAATGAGAGGTCTGAAAATTGTTTAAAGAACATACTTGTGTTACTTGATGGTTCCCAATGATAGACCAGGGGACATCCTTCCTTAAGGGAATCGTCAAGATTTGTTTAAATTGAATTATGAATTATTTGGGGAAGTTTGGGTACCCATTGGACATGCTTGTTGAATTGTTGAACTGACATTGGACCATTTTTTGCGAAGAGGTCACTGCGGAACATTGGCGGTTCACAATTGTTGCCCTGTGTTTCACAGGTACAATGTTGACTAAATCAGAAATTTTAAAATTTAACTGATTTGGAGCGGTGTTTCACCTGCAAGCTGTAGGGGTCTCCATTGTCAAAACACTGATATAATGCTAGTTGGCCCATGCATTGGCAGTATACAATTTTGCATCAACGAATTGCCGGTTAAAAAACAATGCTACTTTGTCCTGAAATGTTGAAATTCTTCTTGCACTCCTATTTTTTTTCTTTTGTTAACTTTTTGTCTTGTTTCTTTTACTTTCTCGAATCAAAATACCAAATGTGTTTTTGGCCAGGTAATTGGGTCTCCAGGAAATTGATTTACGGATAATCAGTACAGTCCGTAAAAGCTTATACTCCCGTATCTGGAGAAAACTATCCACAAGCGCATTCCAGAATTTGATTTTGTCACAACTTTAAAACATAATTCCCCTGTCGTGAGTCTGGAAGATTTTGATGGACTTGGCAACTCTTTCCATAAGATATCAACTTTTTTAAATGCGGAGAAATCTAAAAAACTGATACATCAAATCAAATGATAGCAGAACAGCAGGTCCCATAGAATAACAAAAGCTATGTAACAAGAAGACATACCACAACTTCTCAATGATAGTTACAAACGTCTAAATTTAGTCACTTTGAAATGGCATGTGTGATAGATGCTATTCATTAATCTTTTGCAATCTTTGGTTGAAATAATTCAATAATCTAATGAGACCACAAAAGTGTGACAATTCACATGCAAATTTCACTCTTCTTCATAAAGAACATGATATAACCATAGAAATGACTTTAGACAACTCAATGTCCATAATGCCAGAACTTATCCGTAACTTTAGCTTTGCAAAATCTCAATTAAGTTCTTATAAAGCCTCTATCTGCATTCATTAAACATTTTCAGATATTATAAATTTAACCTATAATTTAAACCTGATACTGCCCGTATCAAGCAGCTGCCTTTTCCCTTTCTTGCAAACTCGTGCAAGAAAAAGACTGTTTCTCTTTTATTACTTCACCTTTGCATCCAGAAACAATGATGCAAATTTCGGACTTCTCTTTTCGCACTTGAGTAACTGAACAATCCATGCACATTTGCAAGAGTTATTAATGGAATACAAGGGCTCAAACAGTGACCAAGAGACGGTAGAAGTGCAATAAGGCAGTGGAGGATTCAGAATGATTCGATTTCATAACATTAAAAGCTGAGACCAAATAACTGAATTTACTTTCCTCATATTTAGAATTCCATTTCTATGCATCCATTAACAAATAAGAAACGAAACTCAAAGTAAAGCATCTTACTTGCACGCTATATGCAGATTTGGAAGATCATTCCCAGCTTTCGTTGTTGCGGCTCTATATCTCATATTAAGAGGAACTAAAACTGAACTCAGCTTCAGCCTTCTCGTCTTCACATTTTCCTGAGAGAACAGAAATCTAAGAGCATAAGACTGTTAAAATAAATAAATGAATGTCACATTGAATTACCTTATCTATATGAAAATGACAGACCCAGGGACAATTGTGAGTGCTTTTACATGTTTCAGGGGAGAGGCTACATTATAGAAATCTCTAGTCAGATAAGAAATAATGAAAATTATATCAATCTTCGGGGTGGCCCAGTGGTTTGGGCTTGGGACTTCCATGTTGGAGGTCTCAAGTTCGAAACCCCTTGCTAGCGAAAGCAAGGGGTTTTCCTTCTGGGTCGAGCTCGTCGCATCGGGCTTGCCTAGTGCGGGTTACCTCTCCTATGTTTTTTGCGAGCTATTCCGTAGGAGCGGGGGTTTTACCCTATGCTCATCCAAAGGGTAGCGGCTGTGTGCAAAAATGCAAGAAGAGAGTGTACCATATATTTACTGTAGAAACAACTTCTGAAAGAAGAAGACTTTCCAGATTACCCTTGACCTCTAAAGCTCCATATTCAAAACCATGAGCCCATCTGTCAAGTCTTTTTGAAAGATTTCTCACCACTGCGATTCCCCCCTCCAAAAAGGGTATTTGACAGAGAAATTAGTAGATCATAGGTTCCAAGAACACATCATTAAGAATATTGATTAAGCCAGCACAAGATAGTAGGACGGCCTAAAAGTATTAATCAGCAGAAATAGAGAGATAACCTTTAGGTTTAGGAAAGGTGATTACTCAAGTGCACTGACAGGTTGATCCAAAGCACTGTTTGTAGCTTCTGAAATGGCATGGTTATGAATTTCTAAGGCTTCACCAGTGCCCTTAGTAGAAGCAATTTGCTCTGCTTCATAGAAAGAGAACTGCACAATTTGATTCCCATAAGCATTTCTGACTGTTCCATCATATCCACCGTACAGATCACGCATGAAAAACATAAGCTTGCGGTTCAAAGTTCCAGAAACATCAGCATGTCCACTAAAAGAACTATCACGGGTGGTTAATGAATGCACAAAACACTCTAGAGGATTCAAACCCGCACGAAATGAATTTTAACCATAGCAGACGGGATGTAAGAACCAGGACATTCAGGAACGTTATGTGGTTTCTCAATAACAAGATGTGATTTATGATTGTTCCATGCATCACGAGAAAGTTGACGGGAAATTCTAAATGCTACTGGAACCAAAGACTGCTGCAAACCAAGACACATGCTGTATTGGACCAGTTTTAGCAGGTTGCCCTTTCTCCCAGCTTTTAACATAGTCAGTAATGAATTGTCGTTGCTTGTATAGTTATATACCAAATTCTTGATATCCCAAAAAACTTTCTTGAAAGTACTAGCAGAAGCTTGACTAAGGGAAACTGATTTCTGCTGCATGATGGACATAAGCTCAAAATCAAAACCCATGAAATTCTTGCTTTCTTCTACGCTTCCGGAAAGGAAATCCTTATTATACTTTATCATCAGCAGCTGTATATAAGATAGCCGTTCTGCCTCTTACTATCCAGAACAAACTTCATCAATCATATTTTCTTGAGAATATGAATCAGAAGATATGTAAGATCGGACAACGAAACACTAAGGCCTCTCATTGACAACCACTCACAAAGAACTGTTTGTCAAGAGTATCACCTCCATGGTGTTTAAACAAGACTATAAAAAATATTATCTCTGGCATCAAGCAGCCAAGAAGATCCACCAACAGATGTCACAATTTCCCCACCATTAATACAGTGCATGGATCCGTAGAGTTACTTCCGCATTTTTAACTCACGGTTATTTAGGTCTTTTCCTAGCCTTTTAATTCCTAAATTATGTCGTTTCTAGACTATTCTAAGTCCTATAATTGATTTTATACTTCAAAATCATCCCATCCTCTCTCATTCCCTCAAAACCCCAAAAGCTTCAACATTATCTTCTCCAAGGAATTCTCTTCAAGGTATGAGGGAAATTCAATAATGGATCCTTTTCCCACCTTTGACTCCGAAAGAATCATTTGTTTCTCTTCTATGATTCCTACCAAAATTCTTGGGTTTGTCATAATCCTGTTATGGGTTCAACTGATTATTGTTTTATTCATTCTTATTGATCTTATAATGCATGATTTGATCATAATTACATGTTCTCAATGAATTTTACATGAATCCATGCAATATGACTATTTTGATTATGAAATCAAGATTTTATGGTATGCATGCATTATAAATTGAGGATTCATGATCTAAGGATGCTTTCGAATAAAGTATCAACATGATTTTGCGAAAATAGGTTGCTTTCGATTGAAGTTTTCTCATTATGAAAATATTATCATGATTTAGATGCTTTCGATTAAGTATCTCTTATGAATTGATATGTTATGAAATCATGATATTTTAAAGGAACTATTCTTATGATTATGAGTATTTATGATTGAATTGGTATTAATAGATTCTTGTCATTTCAAAGACTAAGATTATTAATATGATATGATTCTATATATTTTCCGTTAGGAGTTTGCTTAGCACCGAGTTGACTAGTGGTGATTAACAAAGTCCTAAACTACTGTAACGGCCCATCCTGCTAGTGATATTTTCCGCTTTGGGCCTAGGCCCACACGATTTTAAAATGCATTACTAGTTGGTAAGGTCTGCTTACTTATATACCCAACATCTTTCCTCTGTTTTGCTAATGTGGGACTTCTTATCTTAAGTTTGGGTGTCACATACACCCTCTCTTTATGGACTCACTGTCCTCACTGAGGTTTTCCCCACCGAATGGGATTTGCCTACACTCAGCACTTATGTTTGCTCCGTCTTATCGAAATTTGCCTAAACTTAGTTGAACTCTAGCCCACATCGACAAGGCTGACATATTAGTTGTTCTGATACTATTTGTAACGGCCCAACCCACTAGTGATATTGTCTGCTTTAGGCCTAGGCTCGCACGACTTTATAACACATTACTAGTTGTTAAGGCATACTTACCTATATGCCCAACATCTCTCATGTGTTTTTCTGATGCGGAACTTCATATCTTAAGATGGGGTGTCACATGAAGCTAAGGTAAGAGAGTTCTTAAATTTGAAACATGAAGCTATGAGTGTGCAAGAGTACAGCCTCAAGTTCACCCAGTTATCCCGCTATGCTCCAGAGATAGTGGCAGTTATGAGGAGTAGGATGTGTTTTTTCGTATCCGGGCTATCCCACCTATCTAACAAGGAAGGTAAGGCATCTATGTTGATAGGGAACATCAAACATAGTCATACACTCATGATTCATGTGCAGCATGTTGAGGAAGATAAGTTGAAGGACAAATAAGAGTTTCGAAACAAGAAAGATAAGATAGCTAATCAATAGTCTGTCCTCAGATGACTTGAAATGATAATCGATCGTCGTTTCAGTAGAGATCATCTGGACCTTTTCCATCATTAGCTAGTGCACCTGCACCAAGGAATAGAAATGACCACCAGAATAAGAATTTCAGAGCTCAAGCTACTCTGTCTCATGGTAGTATGTCATAAGGGGCTACTTGGACCCCAACATGTTCTAGGTGTGGTAGGAACCACCCAAGAGAGTGTTGTGATGGCTCCAATGGCTGTTTCAAGTGTGGTCAAATAGGTCATTTTTGATAGATTGCCCTATTAACATCTATGGCAATGGAGAAAATAGAGGAAAATCTTCTTTGGTGGCTCTAGCAAACAGAGCTACTACTCCGAGAGGAGCTACTTTAGAGACAGGCAGAGGAGAGAACCGTCTATATGCTATGGCTAGTTGTCAGAATAAGGAGAACTTGTCATATGTTGTCATTGGTATGCTTAAAGTCTTTTCTACTAATGTTTATGCCTTACTTAATTGAGGTGCAAGTTTGTATGTTGTGATTCCTTATGTAGCCATGAGGTTCGACATTCCCCCGAACAACATCTTGAGCCCTTTAGTGTTTCCACACTTGTTTGGTGAGTCTATTCTAGTAGAAAGAGTCTATCGTGATTGTACCATCTCTTTCTATCACAAAGACACCATGACTGACTTAGTTGAGCTAGAAAAAAGTTGATTTTAATGTTATTTTTGGTATGGACTGACTTCATGTTTGTTATGCATCAGTTGATTGTAGAACTCGAGTAGTCAAGTTTCAGTTTTCTAATGGGTCAGTTTTAGAGTGAAGTAGTAGTTTAGCTGTCACACCCCAACTTACACCCTGGACGTGGCTGACACTTGAGACCCATTGTTGGCTCCAAACCAAACTCTCGATCTGGTTGACTACTTAGCAGAAGATTTGACTCAAGCAAATTTAAAATCATTAAGGAGAAAATATAACTCAACTATTTCAAATACTCATTTAATCAAAATTATGTTATTCACAGAATACTCTAAAGAAAGAATTTTTGAAATTAACTCAACTCTAGCTATCTATGAAGCCTCTCAGTTCAAAATGGACGTTGGGACAAGACCCTCAACACCCTAAACTAAATACTAAAACAAAAAGTGGGGCTCACCGGAATGCAAGCAGGACTCACTAAACTCTCAAATGGGAAGTGCAAAGTGATCTCAACGAAGTGCCTCTTGATTATATTGAACACATGTAACTGTATCATAAAAGACACAAGTCAAATGAAATCAGTACATTAAATGCACGAATATGTAATATAGCCGAATCACAATGACTAAATGAAAGGACTGCCATATATACGTATTTATACTTAACTGGATGTAAAGAAATAAATGAGTGAAATCATTTAAACTTTACAAAATACTTACTCATCTCTGAACTCAACATATTATGTGATATGATAAAAATACACTTTTAACTCTATTTGGTAGATTCTCTAATGAACAATCATCACTATGAGAAATGTGATGATACCGTGTCTCGTTCACGCTGCAAGAACTGTCCTATACCTTGTCGGAAAATAGAACATCTCAATTAAGTGGATCCACAATAGATCAACTCTAAAGCAATAAAGAGTTGTCTAAAATATACGATCCTCTAGCCATGTTGACTATATGGTTTATGAGAAATGTGAGTTGTCTAAACTTATTCTCATGTAGGTGGGAAATATTACTCCCAATAAATATATACTCATGGTCAAATTTATAAAATATACCCTTTCTCAATTTGAGGTAATTGCTCAAAATATCCTCTTAAAAGAGGTAATTGCTCTGATATATCTCTGAACTCATTTACTCTTTACAATTCAAAATTTCTCTTTTCTCAATGTATAAAGTGATAAATTTTGGAATACTTAGTTCCCTTATACCCTTACTCAAATCATGTTTAAAACTCTTTCTCAAAACTCATCTTTCTAATTTCATAGAAAATCAGTTTAAGACAACAAAATTTGCTTTAAAAGATTATCAAAAACTACCACTCAAAATAGGATTCATGTTGAAATATAGACATGAATAAATTAACTCAAGGATCACAATAAAAATTTCAAAAAACACAATACTCAAAAATCAAGAACTCAGAACTCAACGATAATACTCATCTAAAGAAAACTCAAAATCTAGGATAAAACCCTAGAATGTACTTTTATTGAATTTAGATAGATGTAGGGCGTGAGGATGAACTCAGTCCATCACTATTATTATCTTACATACCTGGAAGAACAATGTTCTTAGCAAAACTGGAAGACCGCTTGAAAACTCTAGCTTTCTCCTCTTGGATCCTTGCTCTAAGACTTGGAAACGTTAATGAATGTAAAAGGTTTGATTAACATTGTTTAAACCCTTAACTAGGTGTAAAAATATTGTACTTTAGGCTTAGAAGAGATCTTAAAAAGGTTAAACTACCCTTCTTAAAAATCTATCGAGAACTTTGCACGGGGCCATTTATGTTTCATGGTTTGATCTACGGACCGTAGTTCCTATCCATAGAATTTATATTCAATTTAAGGCTCAAAATTTCATTCTACAGGTCAAATCTACGATGCGTAGAAATTTCTACGAACCGTATATCCAATCTGTAGAACTTATACTAATTTATAAGGCTCAAAAGTTCTTTCTACAAGTCCAAACTATGGCCCGTAGAAGTTCCTATGACCCGTACAATGGATCTGAAAGAATTGGACCAAAAAAATATTTTTTTTTTTACTTTTCCTACTACTTGACAGTACGGGTCTTCAAAATTTCTATGACCCATAGAAGCATTTCGTAAGAATTGACTTCAGGAAACTCTAATGTGGAAGTCTTTGGTAAAATGGTCAGAACATTTTAATCCAAACACGAAATGAGGCAAACTTGGGGATGTTGGAAAGAAGACTCATAGATCTTCAATTTTATAGGTTGTGGGTCACCTAATGCATTTTTCTCTGAGAGATATGATCATTTGAAGTTGACCTAAGTAGAATCTTACGTCAAGACTTAATCGATAAGGAAGCTTTCAACTCAACTTTGTGCTAGGGAGTTCTTGTGACTTTAATTCATATTCAAATCCATTCTCTCACTAAATAATTGATCTTTAATACATAAGGAAAATTTAAGAATCACCCGATACAACCTTACATGTAAATGGAGATTAGTTCGGGCCTTATCATAACAATTTTTGGGGTGTTGCAATATCTCTCTCTTGGAATCATTCATCTTCGAAGGATGAATAATATGAACATGGAAAGAGTAGGGAAATTTTTAACAAACCAATCTAATGAAAAATGCACATAAAACTCATGAACTCAAAACACTGAATGAGAGGCCGAATTGAATGAGTACTTTAGGAAGAGTTAATACCTTGGTCTCGAACTAAATTGGAGGAAGAAAGATGAGAGTATCTAGTCTTCATATCCTTCTTAGCTTCCCAAGTTGCCTCCTCAACAAACTGATTTCTCCATAAGACCTTGAAAGATGCAACCTCTTTGGTTCTCAACTTATGAACCTGACGATCAAGAATCTGAATGGGATATCCTCATAAGATAGGCTTTCCTTGATACAAATATTCTTGGTAGGCACAATAAATGAAGGATCACCCCAAATACTTTTTAGCATAGAGATATGAGATACTGGATGGAGTGCTGCTAACTATGGTAGTAGCTCAAACGCATAAGCTACATTACCAACTCTCTTTGATATCATGTAAGGACCAATGTATTGGAGGCTAAGCTTTCCTTTCTTACCAAATATCATAACACCCTTCATAGGTGAAACTTTAGATATAGCCAATCATCAACCTCAAACTCCAGATTCTTTTAACATCTATAAATGATTTCTAATGGCTCTACGCTATTTTGAATTTCTCTTGGATTATTTTGACCTTCTCCATGAATTGATGAACTATGTATGGTCCTATAAACTCAGGTTCACCAACCTTAAACTAGACAATAGGAGATCTACACCTTCGCCCATAAAGAGCCTCATAAGGAGCCATCTAAATACTAGCGTGATAGTTGTTATTGTATGCAAACTCTATAAGAGGCAGGTGGTCATCCCAATTCTATTTGAAATCCAACACACATTCTCTCAACATATCCTCTAAGGTCTGAATAGTACGCTCTTCTTGACCATCTATCTGAGCATGAAAAGTAGTACTAAGGTTTACCCTCAAACCCAAAACTTTCTGAAATGACTTCCAAAACTGAGCGGTGAACTATGCACCTCTATTTGAAATTATGGACAAAAGTAACTCCATGATCAAATCACCTAAATCAAATCATGTAAGAAATAGGTTAATTTAGCCATATGATCTACAATCACCTAAATCAAATCATGTTGTATACGAGATCGCTACAAGCTATTAATGAAGTCCATATTAATCATCTCCCACTTCTATTCTGAAAGAGGTATGTTTTGAGCCACACCACATGGCCTTTGGTGTTCCATCTTGACTTGCTGACAATTTGGGCACTTAGAAACAAAGTATGCAATACACCTCTTCATACTATTCAACTAATAGACTTCTCTCAAGTCATGGTAAATATTTGTGGAGCCCAGATGGATGGAATATTTGGAACTATGAGCTTCTACCATGATCCTCTTTTGGAGCTCATCCACCTTTGGAACACACAATTTACCTTGATATCTCAATACACCATTTCCCCCCTTGTTCAAAAGTTATCACCTTCTTCTTACGAACATTTGCCTTTAGTTCAAGTAAGATGGGGTCTTTAACTTCATTTTACTTCACTTTTGACTAATAATGATTTAGCCCCATTCATCACAAAAACTCCACCTTCACTGGAATCCAACAAATCGACTCCCAAACACATAATTCTATGAACTTCCTTAGCCAACTATTTCTTGCGTTCCTCGTTATGAGCAGTACTTCTCATGGAAAACCTGCTCAAGGCATTAGAGAAAGCGTTGGCCTTACCAGAGTGATAGATGATACTCATATTGTAATATTTGAGTAACTCTAACCACCTTATTTGTCTGAGGTTAAGCTCCTTCTGACTAAAAACATACCGAAGACTCTTGTGGTTGGTGAACACATCCACATGAATGCCATAATGATAGTGACACTATTATTTTATAGCTAAAATAACTACTGCCAACTCAAGATCATGAGTCGGGTAGTTCCTCTCGTGAATCTTAAGCTACCTGTAGGCATAAGCTATAACCTTACAATTCTGTATCAACACACAACCAAGACCCACTTTAGACGCATCACAATAAACGATATACCTCTCTGTACCCTTTGGTAGGGTAAACACTAGTGTAGTAATCAACATAGTTTTCAACTCTTGAAAGCTTTTCTCACAAGCTTCAGACCATTGAAAATTAGATGTTTTCTGATTCAACGGGGATGAAACTAATGATAAACCCATGACAAACCTTCTGTAGTAACCTGCGAACCCTAAGAAACTTCTTATATCAGTTGGGGATGTGGGTTTTGGCCAATTCTGTACTGCCTCAATCTTCTGAGTGTCGACCTGAAATCCTTCACTATACACGATGTGGCCTAATAACACCACATATTTAAAAGTGAACTCACACTTAGAAAACTATGCATATAACTCTCAATCTTTGAGAGAGTTTGGAGGATTATTTTGAGATAAATTGCACGATCCTCCTCATTCCTTGAGTAGATCATAGTGTCATCGATGAATACAATAACAAAGATATCCAGATACAACTTAAATGTTATGTTAATGAGATCCATGAATGTTGCAGGAGTGTTAGTCAAGCCAAAAGACATAAGAAGGAACTCATAATGTCGTCCTGAAAGTTGTCTTCGAGATGTCTCTTTTTCTCACTTTCAACTAATGATAGCCAGTTATGAAGTACCTTGAAGTTCATAAAAAATGTTATCAATTCTCGGAAGGGAATACTTATTCTTTATGGTGACCTTGTTCAATTAACGGTAATCAATACACATCCTAAGAGAACCATCTTTATTTCTTACGAATAAGATCGGGATGCCCCAAGGTGAGGCACTTTGTCAGATGAAACCCTTATCAAGAAGATCTTTCAATTGCTCTTTGAACTCTTTTAACTCAGTTGGAGCCATTCTATATGGCAGAATAGAAATAGACTGAGTATCGAGAATAATATATATTACGAAGTCTATTTCTCTCTTAAGAATGAATTTGGGAAGATCATCTAGAAAGACCTCTCAAAACTCACCCACAAGTAGAACTGACTGAATAAGTGATGTCTCAACACTAGAGTAATTAATTTAGACCAAGTGATCAATGCATCCATTAGAAACTGTTTTCTGGACTTAAGGTATGAAATAAAATGACCCTTACACCTTGTTGAACTACTCCTCCACTCTAAAACTGGCTCATTAAAAAATTTACACTTTACTACTCGAGTTCTACAATCAATTGAGGCATAACAAGCATGAATCTAGTCTATACCTATAATAACATCAAAATCCACCATGTCTAGCTCAACTAAGTCAGTTATGGTGTCTTTGTGATCGAAAAAGTTGGTACAATCATGATAGACTCTCTTTGCTAGAATACACTCACCAACAAGTGTGGAAACACTAAAGGTTTCATGAAGTTGTTTGGGGGAAATGCTGAACCACATTGTTACATAAGGAGTCACAAAAAACAAACTCTCACCTGGATCAAGTAAGGAATAGACATCAATACAAAATACTTTAAGCATAACAGTGACAACATCTGATGAGTTCTCTTGATATCAGGGACTAGCTATAACATACAAACAGTTTGCTTCTCTGCCTGTCCCTGAAGTAGCTCCTCTCAGATCAACTCTGTCTTCTGGAGCTGCTAAAGAAGATTAGGCTATGTTGCCCCCATTACCCTGCCTATTCTTAGAGCAATCTCTCATAAAATGACCCGTTTGACCACCCTTGAAGTATCCATTGGAGAAATCACAACACACTCCAAGGTGGTTCCTACCACACTTAGGATAAATGAGGGTATAAGTAGCCCTTAATACCACACTACCCTGAAACTGAGTAGCTTGAGCTATGAAATTCTGATTTCGGTGGTCATTCTTGTTCTTGGTGCAGGTGCACTAGATGATAAAGGAGCAGGTCCAGATGATCTCTACCGAAATGACGATCGGTTCCCGTTCCCAGTCTTCTACTGACTAGACTTGATTATCTGTCTTAGCTTTCTTGTTTCAAAATTCTTCCATATCTTTCAACTTAACCTCCTCAATCCGTTGACATGAATCATGAGTCTGGCTATGTCCATGTCCCCTATCAACATAGCTGTCTTACCTTCCTTGTTAGATAGACGGGATATCTCAGACATGAACAAACTCATCATATTACTCATATCTGCCATTATCTCCGGAGCATAGAAAGATTACTTGGTGAACTTGAGGTTGTACTCTTGCACACTCATATATTCCTATTTCAGATTGAAGAACTCTTTCACCTAGCTTCCCTTAGATCCTAGGGAAAGAAACACCCAAGAACACATTTTAAACACAACCCAACTCAAAAGTGGTGCTTGTTTTTCACTTGTCATACAAAATATTAGCAACACCTTTGAGTTGGTAAGACGCCAACTCCACGGTGAAGTAGTTGCACTCGTGCACTCTAAGCTGCTTCGACACATAAGCAACAACCCAGCCCAGTGTATCAAAAGAGAACCCAAACGAGTGTTGGATGCGTCATAATACACTATGAAGCCCTTGCCCTGAACTGGAGGAGTCAATACATGGGTGGTGGTAAGTAACTCTTTGAGATTTTGAAAGTTTAGCTCACACTCATCAGACCACTCAAATTGAACATCAAGGTGACTCAACAAAGTCACCAGTGCTACAATAGTAGAGTAGCCCTCCATAAACCGTCTATAATAGCCTACCAATGCAATGAAACTCTGAATTTCAATAACAGAGGTAGGCCTAGCCCAATCACGAATAACCTTAATATTCATCGGATCCACCATAATGCCATCCTTGGATACTATGTGCCTAGGAATGCTACAAACTCAATCCTAAACTCGCACTTTGAGAACTTGGTGTAAAGTCATTGATCTCTCAAAGCCTGAATCATAATCCTCAAATGTTACACATGCTCTCCCAGCTCCGTGAGTATACCAAAATGTCGTTAGTAAACACAATGACAAAAAAATGAAGATATAGTCTAACCACATGCGTCTTCAATTCCATAAAAGCAATGAGGGCATTAACTAACCCAAAAGACATCACTAGGTACTCCTAATAATCGTAATGAGTCCTAAATATGGTCTTACATATGTTTGTTTCCCTAATCCGCACCTGATGGCAATCGGATCTCAAAATAAATATTTGAAAATACTATAGCACCCTGAAGATGGTCAAACAAATCAATAATCTGAGGCATAGGATAAATATTCTTCAGTGTCACCATATTCAGCTACCTATTGTCAATATACATCAGCATAGGTTCGTCTTTCTTCTTCATAAACTGGACTGGTTTACCCGAAGGTGACACATTAGAATGAATGAATCCCTTATCCAGGAGAACAAAAGCTAAATGGTCAGCTCTGTAGTGGCCATATGATAAGGCAGAATAGAAATATGATGAGTGATCGGCTCAAGGTAAATAGTAAAATCAATATTATGCTTTAGGAGAAGGCTAGGTAGGCTAGTAAGAAATTTATATAAACTGAGGAATAGTAGGAATATAATTAACGAAAGGAACCTCCCTACTCACATTCCACACATAACCCATGTATGCTAGAAAACTTCTAGATAGTAACATTCGGGTACAATTAAAAGAGATAATCCCAATTATTGTGCGGCTATAAGAGCCCCTTTCACAACAAAGGATAATGGGCGTGACTTAGGTAAGGTGTTGGCAAAACAATCCAAGACCACATGATAATCAAATATCTCTAGTTCAATAAGGTCCCCCGGAAAGTCACCAAACAAATTCGAAACACTTGATCCACTACTATAGACTCACCCATGGGGGTCAAAACATGCAACTCCACTGCAAAAAGCTAAAAACTCATACACAAGAAAGAAGGAGAATGCACTGATGCATTTGAAAAAATAGAGCTCGAATAAAATAAAGTCGAGGTTACACTCCGTGTGCATTGGGAGCTTCTTGACCATGGGGATTAGCATTCCTCCTAGCAAGAAGTCCTCAAACAGCTCTTCATGGAGGCATGATCTTGAAAGACACACGTAAGCACGAGTAAGAAGAAACTTTTATAGAGTTCAACTCTATCGCATGAACATAAGTAAGAAGAAAGTGAAAAGTTCCTAAATGTCGTAGCTTCCTCATTATAGATGTAGCGCGCTTCACACTGATAAGAAGGACTCTACTAGACACAACTTCATACACACCCTAGGACGCTTGAACTCCGTGCTATAATACCAATTTTGTCACCCCCTGAACTTACACCTTAGATGTGGCAGGTACCGGAGAACCATTGTTGCTCACAAGCAAACCCTCGGTTTGGCAGACTACTGAGCAGAAGATTTGACTCAAGAAAATTTAAAAGCTTTAAAGAGAAAAAATAACTCAACTGTCTCAAATACTCATTAAATTAAAATATTATATTAGAAAAATACTTTAAAGAAATAATTTCTGAAAACAATTAAACTCTAGCTAATTATGAAGTCTCTAAGTTCAACATGGACGTAGGGACAAGACCCTCGATACCCCAAATTATATACTGAAATGAAAAATGGGGACCTCATAAATGCAATGAGGACGCACCAAACTCTCAAATGGGAAGTGCAAAGTGATCTAAATGAAGTGCCTATTGATGATCCTAAATACTTGTATCTGCATCATAAAAAGATGCAGGTTGAATAACATCAGTAGATTGAATGCACGAGTACGTAATACAGCCAAAGCAAAATAACTGAATGAAAGGACTACAATAGATACAAATATATACTTAAGTAAATTTAAGAAAATAAAGGAGGGAATTAATTTAAATATTACAAAATACTTAATCATCTCTGAACTCAACATATTATGCAATATGATAAAAATATACTTTTAACTCTATTTGGGAGATTCTCGAACCGACAACCATCACTATAAGCAATGTGATGATAAAACATCTATTCACTCTTCCAGAACTTTCCTATACCTTACAAGGATATAGAACAACTTAACTAAGTTGATCCACTAAAGCTCTACTCGAAGGCAATAAAGAGTCATGTAAAAAGTCCAATCCTTTAACCATGCTAGCTATATTATTTACGAGGAATGTGAGTTGAGTGAACTCATCCTCATATGAATGTTTAATACTACTCGCAATAAACATATATACTCATGTTGAAATGAATAAAACATACTCTTTCTCAATTTAAGGTAATTGCTTAAAATATCATCTCAAAAGAGGTAACTGCTCTAAAATATCTCTGAACTCATTTAGAAATAAAAAATTATCTTTTCTATATATAAAAAGTGATATATTTGGAATACTTAGTTCTATTATACTCTTACTTAAATCATGCTTAAACCCTTTCTCAAAACTCATTTTTGCTTTCTCAGAAAATTAGTCTAAGACAAAAAATCTTTGCTTTAAAGAGTCTCAACAACTACAACTCAAAATAGGGTTCATACTAAAATATAGACATGAACATATCAATTTATGAATCTCAATAACATTAAAAAAATCAATACTCAAAAATCAAGAACTTAGTACTCATCAATACTACTCATCTCAAGACTACTCAAAATCTAGAATAAAACCCTAGATTACTCTTTTAGTGAATTTAGATATATGCAGGGCATGAGGATGAACTCAGTCTATCAATATGATAGGCGTACATACCTAGAAGAACAAAGTTCTTGGAAAAATTAGTAGAACGCTTGAAAACCCTAACTCTCCTCTTGGATCCTTGCTCTAAGACTTGGATGCGTTAATGAATGTGGAGGATTCATCAACACTATTTAAACTCTTAAATAGGTGTAAAAATGTTGTGGTTTAGGCTCAAAATGGATGGTAAAAGACTGAAATACCCCTCTTAAAAAACTATCAAAAACCTTCCACTAGGCTATCTATAGTTCATGGTTTGATCTACACATCATAAATCTCATCCGTGAAATTTATTTGGAATTATTATTTTGTGTTGAGTCACCGCCTATTTAGTTAGTCCCAATCATGAGTGAGTTCCAGAGGTATTTCAAGATGATCTTCCTGGAGTACCTCCTAAAAGGGAAAAAGACTTTGGAATATATATGCTTTTAAATACTCAACTCATATCTATTCCACCATATAGAATGTATCTAACTAAGTTAATAGAATTAAAGGAACATATAAGAGATCTTCTTGACAAGGGTTTCATCCGACCAAATGTCTCACCTTGGGGAGCTCCAGTCTTATTCTTGAGAAAGAAAGATTGTTTCCTTAGGATGTGTATTAATTACTTCCAGTTGAACAAGGTCACTATAAAGAATAAGTACCCCCTTGCAAGAATCGATAACCTTTTCGACTAGCTTCAGGGTGCCACTTTCTTGTCTAAGAAATACCTTAGATCCAACTATCATCAATTGAAAATATGAGTAAGTTACATCCCAAAGACAACCTTCAGGACCTGTTACAGTCAATATGTGTTCCTTATTATGTCATTTGGTGTGACTAATGATCATGCATTATTTATGGATCTCATAAAATGAGTATTAAAATAGTATCTGGATATGTTTGCTATTATATTCATCGACGACATCCTGATTTACTCAAGGAATGAAGAGGATCATACCATTTATCTTAGAATAGTTCTCCAAACTTTCAATGATCGGGAGTTATATGACAAGTTCTAAAAGTGAATTTGTTTTGAGTCTATGACATTCTTAGGCGAAATAGTGTCTTGAGAGGGAATTCAAGTTGACGTTCAAAAAATTGAGGCAATGCAGAATTGGCCCTGACCCACATCCCCAACTAATATAAAGAGTTTCTTGGGGTATGCAAGTTACTACAAAAGGTTCATCAAGGAATTTTCATCTATTTCTTCACTGTTGACTAAGTTGACTCAGAAAATGGCTTAGTTTCAATCGTCTGAAGCTTGCGAGAAAAGCTTTCAAGAATTGACAACTCGATTAACTACTGTTGTAGTGTTGACCCTACTAGAGGATACAAAGGGTTTTGTCTACTATTGTAATGCATCAAGAATGGGTCTTGGTTGTGTGTTGATGTAGAATTGTAAGGTTATAGCTTATGCCTTCGAGAAGCTTAAGATTCACGAAAGGAACTACTCAACTCTTTATCTCCAGTTGGCAGCAATAGTTTTTTCTCTCAAGATATGGTGTCATTATCTCTATGGCGTTCATGTGGATGTGTTCACCAACCACAAGAGTCTCCAATATATTTTCAGTGAGAAAAAGTAATCTTAGACAAAGGAGGTGGTTAGAGTTACTCAAGGATTAAGACATAAGTATCCTCTATCACCCCAGGTAAGACTAACATTGTTGTTGATGCCTTGAGCAGGTCGTACATGGGGAGTACTACTAATATGGAGGAAGGCAAGAAAGAGTTAGCTAAGGAAGTTAACAGACTTGTACGTTTGGGAGTCTATTTGTTCGATTCTATTGAAGGTGGTTTTATTATGATAAATGGGGCTGAATCATCATTAGTGTTAGAAGTGATGGATAATCAAGAAAAACACTCCATCTTACTTGAACTAAAGTCAAATATTCATAAGTAGAAGGTGATGACTTTTGAACAAGGAGGAGATAGTATGTTGAGATATCAAGGTAGATTGTGTGTTCCAAAGGTGGATGACCTCCAAGAAAGGATCATGATAGAAGCTCATAATTCAAGATATTCGATCAATCCGGGTTCCACAAATTAAGAGAAGTCTATTGGTGGAATAGTATGAAGAAGTGTATTATAGATTTTATTGTTAAGTGCACAAATATCCAGCAAGTCAAGGTTGAACACCAAACGCCATAGGGTGTGACTTAGAACATAGATCTTCTGGAATGGAAGTGGAAGATGATTAATATGAACTTCGTTAATGACTTACATCGTTCTCGTAGGTAGCATGATTTGATTTGGGTTATTGTAGATTGGATAATTAAATCAGCCCATTTCTTACCATTAGAGAATCCAAATTCAGCAGAAAATTATGCCAGTTTGTACATCCGTGAGATAGTCCAACTTCACAGAGTCCCTTTGTGCATCATTTCTTATATGGGTGTACATTGCTCATTTTTGGAAGTCATTTCAGAAAGGTTTGGTTTCTAAGGTAAACCTTAATACTAATTTTCATCCTTAGATGGATGGTCAAGTAGAGCCCACAATTTAGACCCTATAGGATATGGTGAGAGCATGTGTCATTGATTTCAAAGGTAATTGGGATGATCACTTGCCTTTCATAGAGTTTGCTTATAATATTAGTTATCACTCATGTATCTTGATGACTCCTTATGAGGCTCTTTATGGGTGAAGATGTAGATCTCCTATTGGTTGGTTTGAGGTTTGTGGAACTGAGTTGATAGGTCCAGACTTGGTTCATAAGGCCACAAAAAAGGTGAAGACTATTCAAGAAAGGTTTAAAACAACAAAAAGTCATCAGATATCCTATACAAATGTTACGAGGAGAGATTTATTGTTTGAGGTTAATTATTGGGTCTATTTTAAGGTTTCACCTATGAAGGGTGTTGTGAGGTTTGGTAAAGGGAAGCTTATTGCCTGATATATTGGTTCTTAAAGGATATCAACTCGGATCGGTAATGCAACTTATGAATTGAGCTACCACCAAGTTAGTGGTTGTCCATTCGGTACTCCACATCTCCATGCTAAAGAAATGCTTGAGAGATCCTTCTCTTGTTGTGCCTACAATGAGTATTAGTGTGAAAGAAAGTATGTCCTATAAGGATGTTCTGGTGTAGATCCTTGATCATCAGATTCTCAAGTTGAGAACCAAAGAGGTGGCGTCAGTCAAAGTGTTGTGGAGGAAGAAGTTTTTTGAAGAGGCTACATGGGAAGCCGAAGAGGATATGAAAACTAGATATACTCATCTCTTTTCCTCCAATTCAGTTCAAGTCCAAGGTATTAACTCTTCCTAAAGTACTCATTCAATTCCAATGGGGAAATATTGTAACACTCTAAAAATTTCTAAGCTAAGGCCCGATACATCGTTTATCTATATGTAAGGTCGTATTGGGTGATTCTTAAATTGCTCTTAGGTTTAAAGGTAAATTATTTAGTGTGGGAATGGATTTGGATATGAATTAAGGTCACAAGAACCCCTAGCATAAAGTTGAGTTGAAAGTTTCTTTATAGATTAAGTTTTGACATAAGATTCTATATAGGTCAACTTTAAACGATCATATCTCTTATAACATAATGAATAAGGTGACCCATGACTTATAAAATTGAAGATCTATGAGTCATATTCACAATGCCATCCATTTCCTCATTTTGAGTTTGGAGATAAATGTTATGGTTGTTTTACTGGAACATACTCGGACTGGGATATTTTGCGAGGTCACCTGCTCAATCGGCAATCCACCGAATGAGTTTGCAAATCACCAAAATTTCCCAAAAATCTTAAGTTTCTATCTATTTGGGTTATCAAAAGTCCCAATGGATTATTCACCGAGTTCTAGAAGGTTATTGTTGACATTTTCCCCTCAATTAAGATCCCTAAGTCTATGTCATGGACTAATAACCTCTCCACTCACATCCAACCCTTAGATAAATCAAATTCGCACGTTCTATGTTCTCTCAAAGAAGAATCTAGGGTTCTTCAAATTCAAGCCTTAGTTCAAGGTTTTAACTTAGCCTTATCTTTTCATGTATGTAAGTCTAACAATGTGATGAAATGAGTTTATCCTCATGCCCTACAATCTATCTAAATTCAATAAAAGAGTAATCTAGGATTTTATCCTTAATTTTGAGTATTCTTGAGATGAGTAGAATCGTTGAGTGATGAGTTCTATATTTTTGAGTATTGAGTTTTATATATTTTTATTGAGATTCTTGAGTTTATTTATTCATTTCTATATTTCAGCATGAACACTATTTTGAGTTATAATTCTTTAGAATCTTTAAAGGAAATATTTTTGTCTTAAACTGATTCCATAAAAAGACCGGTATTTATATTATGATCAAGTGGGATATGTTTATGTGTTGGTTTGTTCCTGTATTGTTGTTTCATGCCATGTGATTGATACTCTATGTGTAGTTGGTAATTATTGTTGTTATATTGTATATTGCTTGTAATTACTATTTGGTAGTTAACTGCTTAGACACATATGATGGAACGACTGTGTGATCCTACCTATACACGGTGGTTGTGTACTAATATTGCAATTGTTTCTTTTTTTTTGTTGTGTGCAAAAAAATCTTCTAGTGGCTGATCCAAGATTCAGTTGAGAGACATCTAATTTTCAGTCTAAGAGTGAGCTTTGTCTTTCCAGCTTCCATGGATTCATCTATATTTTCTTGTCCATTTGTTCGGAAAAGGACTATTGAATTTAGTTATGTTTAGCTTTAGGGGTGTATCCTAGTTGGATTGTTTTAGAGTTTTTGTATGGTGACTTTTAGTTCTCATGAGTATTTCGGTATTGGTCATTTTTAGACGATTGAGTTACATTTATGGGACTCAATTCATTTATTTCTAAACTAATCCCTTATTTTATATAACATACTTGGTTTTGATTAAGTGGTGTTGGGTTGGTTTTGGTTTTGGTTGGTTCACCCACTAGTTTGTTTAGTATTAGTGCCACTCATGACAACCGAGGTTGTGACAAGTACTAATAATTTAGACAAAAATTATATACTAGTTTACATATATAAAGAAAGTAAATTAATTTTAATAATATTTATTTAACAAAATAGTTATCAAAATAAAATATAAGTCGGTCAAAATGGAGTGTCAACAATATGAATTGCATTAATCTAATTCTTATTTAAACTCTAAATTTAAGTGCAAAAACTAATTAATATTCTTTTCCAACTTCCAAAGAATAGTTAACTAGTTGCATTGAATTTTTAATTTACCCACTTATTTTAGATTTAAAATTTAATGATTGCATTCACTTGGCAAGTTGGTATACCACCTATGTCTTATAAATATGAAGACTTTTATTTTGAATCAATATACAAAAATAAAAATATTATCATTGAGATATGAGATATAGTGACGTTGTATAAAACATGAAGAAGGAATCAACTATTGTATTCACTCTTCTTTGGGTGTTGATTTTGCTCGGTAAAGTTTCTTCTCCTTTAAACCTCCTCTTCTCTCTCCTTCTCCCTCTTCCTCTCTCATTCATCTCTTTTTATATGGTATTTCAATAATTTTTCTTCTTTGTACACATATATATACTGACATATGTCGCGTACATACACACCAATATTTATAAAGGTTAACATTTGTGATTTGTATTACATTTCTTATATATTTACCTATTGACTCATATTATTATCGTTTGTCTCAAATATATTTTCTCCCAATAGCAATTGTTTTCATCATAGAAGAATGAATTTGATTTGATTGATTTAGTGGAACCCAAGTACGAGTTCAGATCTGTTTAATTCCTCACCAGGGTATGCATTACATTATTACAGAGAATACATAAATAATAGTTTGATAGTTTAAGGTAAACTTAAATATTTTATTTGACTATATGGCTCCATTCAAGCAATTATCATAGTCAAACCTAGTATATCCATAAAAATATTATGAAATATTTTATAACTTTTTTTCTTTAAACTTAGTCCCTAACTAAATTCTAAACGTACAAAGTAGAATATAGGAAATATATATTTCTTCATTTGCTTTTCATTTGAAGTTTTCAAAATAAAGTATGATCAAGAGATCATATCGATATTAATTGATTAACCTTCATCATAATAATAGTGGAAGTAACTTGAAGAAATTATATATGTTTTATTTCTATGTATTGTCAATGAATTTACTTGAACTAATGACATTAACATTTATTTTTATTTTTTGTATAGGTTCACAATCATGTATAGTATTCGGAAAAGATCAAAAGTGTCAAACAACAAAAGATTGTGACCTTGCATCTTGTCCACATGGAATTCTAAGTTGTTCTGAGGGAATTTGTAGATGTACTGTGGAAATAAGAAGGAATGTATCTTTCAAGAAAGACAATATTTATATGGGTAGATGTTCTTGTGGATGTAAACCACATTGTATCCTAGGATTTTGCACATGTCCTTGTTGTTGAAAGAAAAAATTAAGACATGCTTGATGTTAAGAGAACACTTATCATATTATAATAAAAACTTAGAGAATATTTTATCTTATTTTAATTAAATCATAGTGTGCCAATTTGATATTTTTACTTGCTACATCTAATTAATACGTGGATAAATTGATTGTGATATTTGTGAGCACATGTGAATTTAAGAAATCCACTAATTATTTGTGAATATTTATATGACTATGAATACAGTTATTATTACAAAGAATTATATTAGCATATTAATGGAAATCATAAACTTTAAATTTTTAATTTCGCCTCTAAATTCGTGTTGCAAATCTTAATATACCAAAAGTTTCGTGCCATTGGTCTTCACCGTAGGTGTGGCTGACAATCAAAATCAACTCTGATCCAAGCAACCCTTGGTCTAACATACTATAAAACTGAACACCGAATAATATGGAAGCTATTATTATTAATAATAATAATAATAATAATAATAATAATGATAATAATAATAATATAATAATAATAATAATAATGATAATAATAATGATAATGATAATAATAATAATAATAATAATAATAATAATAATAATGATGATGATGATGATGATGATAATAATAATAATAATTAATGGAAATCATAAACTTTAAATTTTTAAGTTCGCCTCTAATTTCGTGTTCCAAATCTTAATATACTAAAAGTTTCGTGCCATTGGTCTTCACCGTAGGTGTGGCTGACAATCAAAATCAAGTCTGATCCAAGCAACCCTTGGTTTAACATACTATAAAATTGAACACCGAATAATATGGAAGCTAATAATAATAATAATAATAATGATAATAATAATGATAATAATAATGATAATGATAATAATAATAATAATAATAATAATGATAATGATAATAATAATAATAATAATAATGATAATAATAATAATAATAATTAAATATAATATAATATCAATTGCTTTAGCTGAAAAAAAAGTGAAAGTCATTTTTAACTTCTTCTCTCCAAATGCTCTCAGCGTACGATAGTTAACGTGCGCAGGGAAGGTGAAATGGCGAGGGGAAGAGGAAGAGGACGGGGACGAGGTCGGAAAATACCACTAATGACTATAGGAAGCTCAGTAGGGACTCGAGAGGAAGGAGAAGAGATAAAAGGGCAAGAACAATCCAAAACCCTTACTATTGAAGAAGGTGTAACAGAAATGGGAGCATCATCAAGGTCTAAAGTAGCTCGGAGACTGAGCTTAAATTCTCCACCAACTACTACAGAGATACACGAGAGCTCAGATCTGGAAAATTGTGATGATGGGAAAATGGTTGATACCAATGGAACAGTACCAGCGGTTGCAGAGCTTCATAGTACTGCAACTGAAGGAATTAATGGAGACCAAAGCAAAGGGAAAGAGCGGATTGAAGAACACCAGGAACAATGGGTTAATATGTTCAGGAATAATCGTGCAGCAAACAATGGAATGAACCTGTCCTATATCCCCCCACAAATAGTGAATGGACAAACAATGGTGCAGTTGGAAGAAACAGAGGTTCAAGCTGAAGAAGACAAATGGAAATGTGCATTAATTGCATATGTGATTGGGGAATGCCCTGGGTATAATACCATGAATAGGTATATATCATTGAACTGGACATCAATAGCTAAACCTGCTGTGTACCTCCATGAAGAAGGGTATTACATAGTAAAGTTCCAGAATCTCAATGACATGAATGAAATATTGTATACTGGACCTTATACTATCAATAATAGACCGATCATATTAAAACAATGGTGTCTTGATTTTAATTTTGGAAGTGAGTTCTTAACCAAAATACCTCTATCGGTAAATTTCCCCAAATTACCACTTAACTGCTGGGGTGTGGGATCTTTTAGTAGAATTGCTAGTGCTACTGGAGTCCCTTTATTTGCTGATGAGTGCACCACAAATCAAACAAGAATTTCATATGCTAGAATGCTCAGTGAAGTTAATGTCATGCCCCGAGACTACCCCCGAGACGCGGACACGAGACCTAGGACCACAAGTGATCCCAAGCTAACCCTGCTGGCATGATCATGAGCATACTAAAGATAATAAACTGATGCGGAAGCTAAATCATAAATAAAAT
>JAJOOS010008167.1:0-22225 GCA_029582725.1 Solanum chiquidenum | reverse complement strand
TGAATAATCCTGAAATATCATGCATATCGCTAAATTGCAAAACCAAAAATTAAGCATAATAGCATGCACTGCCCATTTACTGCACTTTGTAATGGTCAAGGAGCATCTCAAGGTTCATGTAATAAGGAAAGTTTTAATGTGAAGCAGCTTTTTGCTAGATTCCCAACCAGAGCACTTGTTTCAGATATTAAAACAGCTCACATATCAAGCACACAAGAAAGAGCAACAAGTTTATTGCCAAATCACAAAAGTTGAAACACAGATAGAATGTAAAGACTTGGCAAATATTGTAGCATTGTTGGTATCAAGTATTGATTCTCTGTTTTATATTCGTGTCATTCACAAAAAATGCTCTGCAAGAATTGATACCATTACATGGGTATCGTAGAGACAAATAACTACAATAGGAGTAACATTCAAATTCAGAGGAACTGACATCATATATACACATGACGTATGGTCTGAACTAGTCCTGTATATAGGCATTTGTTTTAGAGAATTGGGAATTCACACTAGGAAAGGCAGTGCAAATGACTTATCAGATGGATTACAACAGATCTCAGTCAAGCTGGAAAGTATTATGCCATTACCCTGTTTAGATAATTTAACTGTGTGATGACACAGATTACTGCAACAGCTAGAAAAAACCAAGTCTGCGGATAGGCAATCTGACTAATTCCTTCCAAAGTAAGTTTTATTGCAATTCCAATAGCCTTTATGCTGACAACCTGCAAATACAATAAATTAATAGAAAGCCACAGAAACATCTTGACGGGCTTGGAAAGTGTTCACGTCTGCAAAACTACATTATGTCCAAGAAGAACGTAGCGTACAAATTCTACGTAGGAATAAAGATGATGACTTGAAGAAGCCTAGAAGAAAACATAATTACCGTAAGTGCACCCATTAAGGAACATATTCCCAAATATATCAGCATGTTTGTCTGCCCATAACGAGGTTCATAATGAAACATCAAAGCTGCTACTATGGATATTGTTGCTGCCACATAAATCACAAATGCTGCAGACAAAATCAGAAGGATAAATTCATAATGAGCTCAAAGGAGAAAGAAAAATCATAACCTATAGCAAGATAAACAGGAAAAAACACTAAAAGTCCAGACCTGGTTGAATTGCCAAAATCCAGATTTCTTGTATAGAAGTTGGCATATGCTCCTGAGGTGCATGTATAACAATTACCACAGATCCTACTATGCACAATATGCATCCCACTACACCTAATCGTTGTAGCCGTTCCCTCAACATAAAGTGTGCCAAGACAGCACTATTCAGATTCACCAAGGTTAGTTATGGAAACATCAGCAGGAGTTCCTTGACAGAATTTCAAACAGCACATAAGACTTTAAAATCTCACCTGATAATTATACTCAACGCACCAAGTGGGGTCACGAGAACTGCTGGAGCATAAATATAGGCCACAAAATTGGAAACCTCCCCAACAATCACTGTGTATCGAAATCCAAATGTCATTAAGACCACAACAATACTAATGCATATTTATCCTGAATGAAGTTTACTCGTGGAGACAACTCATGATCCACTTACTTGTAATCATGCCTGCCCACCAAAGGGGTTCAAGCAAATAAGTATAGCCTCCAACTCCTGCAGTGAAGATCACAGTCACCAATAACTGTTTAACCAGGCGAATTGAAGTTGACAAAGTATACAATAAGGAAAAAGGATACGAAAGAAAACGTTAAAGTTATTTTGCCAATTAAAGAACTAAACGGAAAATTGACACGCTCGACTGCAGTCTGAAAAACAAAACAGTATAAACTTTCAAGCAAAATATGCTCCACTACAAGTACAGCCATAGATTACTCCTTGTGAACTCATAAGTACTTGATGGATAAAAGCTTCTGCTTGCACTATAATGTCCAACCGAAAAATGGTTCTTCTCATATTATGTATGGATTGGCAAAATCATGAATAAGAATAGAAGCTGTTCAAACTGGCGTTGCAAAAATTTAATCAGCTAGAAAACTAAGTATTATTTATCAATCTTCCTACTCATGGTTTAAATTAAAGTAACTGACAATGGGGTTAGAAATGTTAATGTCAAGAATCCAATTCGCCAATCAACATCATGTAGCTGTTAACAGAAAAAGAATGGACCTAATGGGGTTACAAACGTTGTCAACAGACACAGCACGAAAACGTAAAGATGAATAGTTTGCCTTTAGACCTCATATTTGATATTTTAGCATTTCCTGTCCATTTCCAAATAATGGGTTTCTAGATTTTCTCTTTTCTTTTCATGTGTTCCATCCCCCACTTCATTTCTGTTTCCAACACATGCCTGAACAGTAAGACCTGACTGAAAGTGATCCTTAATGAAATTGAATCCACCACCGAAATGAGCAAAATCCTAGTAAACTTAGCTCTAGTTGTATGTCAGTAGCACTATTTACCAGACGGTATCTACCAACCCAATTAAGGAACAAAGAACTGTACACCCTTAAAAAAGATTGACATGATCAATCAAAGTAGAACCAACATAGATACAACAAATTGAACAGAACAGTTCACCCTATATTGAAGATATACAATGTCATAAACATGCTTAGGAATTAAGTACTATATAGAATAACAACATATACCAAATAATGAATTTTAAATGCAGTACACTCTTTCACTAATATAATTTTGCCCGTGTGAGTTTCACAAAGCATATCTGATCCTAAGCCATGATAAAGGAGGAGGGATGGTCAGTGTAAAGTAATCCGACTATAATGAATCTTTTGAATATCGAACAGGCCTCAATTGAGAGGAATCAGGAATGTATACGGCGGTTCATAAGCCAAATAATTCACAGTTGATTGATATATTATTTCACTAATATCACACATTGAAGCAGTTTATAAGCCAAATAATTCGCAGTTAATTGATACATTATTTCACTAATTATCACACATAGAGCAGTTTCTCAACTCAATTCCATCCTTAATTGCTGGAATTGTGCATCCATACAAGCACTGCAACTTTAATCCAGGAGCAATTACATATACTCGAGATAAATGAGAAATCAAGCAAGCGAACAGATTTTCCCAATTCAATCAGCAGTAAATTGACTAATAAACAGAAGTTAAGATCTAACAGAAAGAGTTTTTTTTTTTAATTGTCAGACCTGCTCGAGTGCCAGCAGCAGCAGCACGCTTGAGACCTTTCTTCTTCAAGATAAAACTCGTTCCAATAAACAAGCTTGAAACCATTGCTAGAACTAAACCAGTTGTGTTCTCGGAATAACCCATATTCTTACTTCTTCAATATATATATATACATACACACAATCAAACAATCAATCTGTAAGAACAATCCCTCCACTATACCCTTCCTACTTCTTCTTCTTCTTCTGTATGTATGTATATATACAGATACACTGTCAAAAATGTAAACATAAACAGAACCTGAAAGAATGTTAGTTCCACAAAATTCTTACAAGGGAATTGGGAGAGGGAGATCTGAAACAGTTGAAGCACAAATTAAACTACAGTTTCAGAGAATTCTCTTTCTCTTCTCCCTCCCCAATAACCCAAACTTATCTTCCTCCTCCTTCTTCTTCAAAATTTACTGTAACGCGGGGACTATTTTTGTTAGACGTGAAAAATGGAGCAAACTTAACGCCGTTAATATGGCTTTTGGAAAATGATCAGATAACGGTAACGAATCTAACGAAGAAGGCCACGTCACCCGACAAACAAAAAGGGTGTGAGCTGTGACCCAACTGACCCTAATCAGGCTGCTGCCGCATATTCCCTTTCATCTCTAAATTAATTAATGCGCTATTTTCACTATTTGATTTAATTAAATTAATTTTTAATACATATTTTATAATGGAGTAACAAATCTAAATGATAGTACCTAATTACGTTTACAGATCACAGACTCCCTCGTGAAATCATGATTCAAAATTTACATCATCACGATTTATTATTCTATCAATTCACTTTCAGGATACAGAATCCTTTATAATTAGCTTTTAAATAGATTTTAATCGACTAAGTTAACAGAGTACTATAGACTAAAGTCTATTATTTATTTATTTTTATTTTTAGAAACGGAATGAGGAGCCGACATACTATTGTGAGCCCCATGAGTTGGGCCCACACATTTCAAGAAAGGGAAAATTACGTGATTAAGCAAATCTATACTATTTAATTACTTATCATAGCTATAGTTTGCTATAATTACCACTCACGACTAACATTATACATTAATTACGTGGGCTGACTTCAAGTTTGTATAATTAGCCACGTTTGTATATGTATAATTCGCCAGAATATACAAATACATATGTATAATATACAATTATCTAACTTATATACATATACAATTCACATCTCTCCCACTCTCTGCCCTCTCTCGCTCGCCTCTCTCCTCCCTCTCCCAATCTCGCTCGCCATATATACAAATGCATATGTATAATATACAATTATCTAACCTATATACATACACAATTCACCTCTCTCCCACTCTCTGCCCTCTCTCGTCCCTCTCCCAATCTCGCTCGCCTCTCTCCTCCCTCTCCCAATCTCGATTGCCATATATATACAAATACATATGTATAATATACAATTGTTTAACCTATATACATATACAATTCACCTTTCTCCCACTCTTTGCCCCCTCTCTCTCGCCTCTCTCCTCTCTCTTCCAGTCTCGCTCGCCTCTCTCCTCTATATAACATGTAGCTACGAATTGTAATTATCAAACTATAGCTATGGAGAATAATTATGCTATTTTTGAGTGGCTATATGTGAAAGTTCCCCTTCAAGAAAAGAATAACTTTTTGATTGGACATATGAGTCCTTAGGTAAATGTTGATTGATTTTTTGGTCAAATAAAGAAAATTTACACCCTTAAAAGCAAGAGATTACAAAAACTTAAAGAAGAAAAAAAGTAGAAGTTCCGAAAATACTTTTTTGTCATACAAGCAGGCATATTAATGAAGAGATGTCTGCTTGTAGACTCTTCAACTATATAGTAATTAACTGATTATAAAATTAATATATATTTTTCATTAGAATCATCTATATTCTAATTTTGCTATTTCATTTAGTTTGAATAAATCTATCCATACATATTAGAAAGAATGAAAACTATAGTATACAGTCTATACACTATCGCAGATGGGCGACATATTGATTAGTCCACAGACACTAACTCTAATACTTAAAAGACTCATGCTTTAAACATTTTAGAATAGAAAAAGAGTCCATTTTTTTCTCTCTATTTTGCGAAAAGAATTAATCTCTATTATATATAGAGATATTAATCAATTGGCTCAAATGTACGCCTTCTCTATTATGATTGTCTAAGATGAATCTCGAATTCAATAAAGCAGAATGATAAAATTTATTGACATCATGATTTATATATTTAGTACTAGTACATGATGATTATTTAAGACATCTATATTTAATTATTATACTTAGTTTACATAGAATGTGTTGGTGTAATATACCACAAATACAATAAATTGCAGTTGAAATAAAATGAACAAAAATCTTTAGGCTGAGGCACATATATCTCGCTCTCTTTAAGGAGATTCAAGCCCACTGCGGCATAATCTACATCGATCCAGCAACATCACTCTTGACTTGTCCCCTCCAGGATACAACAGCCCAACGACATGTACAACTCAAGCAACTCCAGATTAGTTGAAGACCACACTATTTATAGGTAATGAATTCTTCCTTGCAATGAATAGGAAGATAGTGGGTAGTAAATTTGTCAAATGAATGGCTCAAATGTTACATAAGTTACAAGACTTAAAGATAGAATAATGAGTGAAATAAAGAGTTGGTGGTTACATAAGTTACTAACAACTAATGACCACTTTCTTCCACTATTGATGAGAGTAAAGAGAACAAATGTAATGTCCACCAATAGACATAACATGATATATAATGTGACATATAATATATTTTTATTAATATTAAAATGTCACACCAACAATCCCCCACTCATTTTAATATTAAGATAAGAGAGTTTTTCACAACTTAGTTGAAGGTAGACTATAATGCATAATGAAGGTGTGCTCTGCATTGAACCTCACTTGGTAAAATAATAACATTTACTCCAGAGTCAGTAGTGGTCTCAGACTTGAACTATGACCGCTTAAGAGAAATAAAGTATCACTGCTTACACACAATAATCAAGGTGTTGACATAAGCTTTAATAGCCAGCACATTACGGCCTTGTGCTATCCCAGTTTTCATGAGCGTTTTTTTAGAACAAGCTCATTCTCATAGAAAACGACCTACTTTCACACTCACATAGGTGAAATCTGTCAAGGGTGCTCCTATAATTTGACACCCCACTCATACGAGATACAAACTTTCATTAAGAGTTCAAGACTCAACCTCCACAAATCATTATACGATAAATGCACTCACATCATAGGGATTGAATAAAATTAAGAATATTGCATTTCACAACAAGTCATCATATGATTCGTTCTTCCCATTGAACCTGGTTATAGGATTTCTAATCCTCGGGTTAGGTTTCCTCATATATAACTTAGAATTTTTTACCTTCAATTTCATCCCCCTCGATGTGCTTCAAACTTCTTATCTTGCTAAGGCCTTAGTTTATAAATCTGCAAGATTGTCACAAATTTTAACACAATTAATATTGATGGTATACCAGTGATCAATATGATCTCACAATATTGTGTTTTCTCCTCATGAGTCTGAATTTATCATTTTAATAATGATTTTATACTCTACCATTATATTGGTGCTATCACAATCAAATCAAAATTAGAAAAATTAATTTCTCAAAATAAAGTGTTTGATATAGTAAAATCAATTCACTTTTTCACTAGTTGAAGCTTAATTATTTTTACTTCAACCTCCATAATAGAGTTAGCAAAAAATAATTTATTTTTCTCATCCCACCAAATAGCACCAATTTTTTCTCATCTAGTTTGCTTGTACCTTCAAAATACTTTTACTGCAAACACAACATCAAGTCAAGTTGTTAGTCACATAGCTCATATTTTTATTAGGCTAACAAACTCCCTTTTTTTTTTCATAACTTTTTCACACAATTGAATCAATAGGAGTTGCAAGACTCACACAATCAACAAAATTGTATTTCACAAATTTTTTAATATTATTTGACTTGACAAGGAAAATTCCATCACATGTTTTATGGTATTTTTCATTTCAAGAATGAAAATTTTCTCACCCAAAATATCTTATGTTAAATGGCTACTCAAGATGTTTTTCATAACTTATTTATAACTCTCATGTTAGAGCCAAAAATCATCTCATTATAGTCAACAATAACATGTGATTTATTCCACAATAAATATATGCACTTGTAATATTCTTTTTAGAGCATTTCTCAAAGATGCAAAAATCACAATTGCACAATGATTTTTTTTTTCTCATTTCATAAATCCCCACTATTTAAAGATTTTAAACATAATTTTTTCATGAAAAGTAGTATCACTTTATTCATGAAAATACTAGGTAAAAAGTTTTTCCTTTACCTTTTCTCCGCTTGAATTGAGCAAGTAGAAAAATACTTTACCCGTACATTTGCTCTCTTCCATCTCTTGAAGAGAGTGACGTTGAGCGAAATTATGGTGAGATTCCTATCTTGATATCCGCACTTTTTCAAACTGTAACAAAAACATGAATCTATATTTAATTATTATACTTAGTTTACATAGAATGTAATCAAAGTAAGTAAAATAGAGATCCTACAAAGCCAAGATTACATTAAACCAACTATATATTAGTTTAGAACCAACTTGAAACATTGTCAAGGTAAAATACAAGAAGCAATGAACGTGTCTAAAAACTATTGCAATTAAGAAATCATTTTGCAACTCTTTAAAAGAATTTATGAGAAAATACTTACATATTTTTCATCAAAAAGTAGATAGCATAAAACTAGAACTATATATAAATTCAAGAGATTTAAGGAATAGGATGTTCGTTCGTGAGATTTCAAAATAATGTACAAATAAGATAAAATTATGTGCACACTTGATACTAAATTGATTAATTCTTAGTGATATTGGGTGGCTAATTCTGAAATTTTATTTTGTTCTTATTCCCCCACTACTTTGCAGTTGAAATTCACTCAAAAAATCATATTGATTTTTCTTCAAGAAATCCCAAATTTCAAATATGAACTCCCCTATGCGTTCTTGAGCTTTTGTAAAATGCTCACTTGAAACAAAGTTCGTTTGTAGAAACTTAACCTCAAATTTCAAACTCCATTCACAGTGCAAATTGAATGTAGCTTAAGGATCAAATTTCACCGTTTAGCGAACAATATTTTTTCAACAAAAAATTATCACTTCGAACCCAACAACTCCATTCATTCTACTTCTTAGCTAAATTTTCAAAATCAAATGAAATTATTAAATACATAAACATTAATAGTTCATCATATGCGTCAAATTTGTTTAGTGGATCGAGTCATGCAAAAGACAAAATCAAGTAAATTAGATTATTTAAGTGAAATTGAAAAATTGAGATTGATTTCAAGGGATATGTCAAATTAAGAATAATAAATTTTAGTGATATCGAGAATACAAATAGCTAAATATATAATATAATAAAAGACAAAGCTAATTTTTCATTTATTAATAGATGAAAATAAAAAGGTATATCCCCAAGAAATAAAGAATATGACCTAAACTTCCATTGAAACCAATAATGTTCTCCGAGGTCAAGGACCACTAGTTTCCACCAGAATTTCAAAGTAAACAACCACTATTCTCCATAGTGGAGAAACGAATCTAAGGAGTAATTTTTATTTAGATCTTATATTTTTATACATTTTAAAATTTAATAAATACAAACATATAATTGTAAACTTAATTATTAAAACGAGATATGAATTCGTAATAAAGTTGGAAAGCATAAATTTTAAATCAGGACAGGCATCCGATTATATATTCACTTCAGTATCAATGAATGTGGTAGAAAAAATACAATTAAAAGCTGTCCACTTCCCATTTACGAATGAATTCCTTTTAAAAGTCTTTTGAAACATAGAATCCAATCATTTCAAATTCTGAAAATGATGCTAGGACACATGGCCACTTGTATATGGTCTTAAAAAGGACCTCTAAAACCTCAAGAATAATTAAGGAAAAATCTTTTTGGCTAGAATGATATTTTAAATATTTATGTTATTTTTTAAAAAAAATATTTCTATCCTTCTAACTTTAATATCTTTTAACTAAAAAATGAAAAAACATTAATTTATTTTACAATAAAAAAAATATTATAGTTTTTAAAATTTTCTGACTAGATTTTCTGGCCATTTAGCACTTCCCAATAATTAAATCCCCTAAATGCCTATTAAAGTTCAATCTACAAAAAAAATAATACTAGCATTGACTATTTTTATCACAAGGTCGAGAACATCAATACAACAAAATGTGCACCATTGCCACATTTTGCAAATGGAATAATTTTGTCATTCGTTAAAAAAAAGCCTATCATTACTAAATAGCTTGATTTTGCCTTTATGGACTAATAAAGTTGAAGGGCAAATGAGAGCATAATTCAGGAGTACTGATATATTGATGTATTAAATAATATATTGGCTAAATACATTAGAAGATCCTCTAAACAAGTCTTCATATTTCATTTAGTCACCCAATATAAATTTATTTTCATATAAACTAATCTATACTAAAGTGGTGTTATGAGGACAAGTTAATCATTCTGAAGTGACCTCAAGCTCCTAAAATTAGTACTACCTATATAATAAACGCATAATGGAATCTTACTTTAAATATTTTTGATTGGCAAGGAATATAAAAATAAAAAAGTTGTTTAGCACGGAACTCAACAAAGTAAAGAGACTTCAACAAAAATGTATGGTGTTAGATATACAATTATATAAACTTATCTTTTGAAAAATATGAAAAAGTGCTACATAAGGTAAAACTAGAAAATATTATGAGGTACAAACTCTTTTAGGATCGGTTTGGAAAGTCACCATGATATTTGAATTTGGTATAATTACACTGTCTGTCTCGTTTGATTGGTCATGTAATTGGCTAGGTGTAATTATACTCTCCAGTCTCCAATTCACAGGAGAAACTATGAATTGCTGGTAATTACATGGTGTAATAATTAAATGATTACTTTTTAATTTCTTCCTTTTATTTCTATTTTTTTTGTTTTAATGTATTTTATGTTTATTAAGTTCTTTTTTATTTTTATATTAAATTTTTTTTTTTTAATTATTTACATATCATTTCTTTGTTATTCGCAACTTCATGTGATACTATGCAATTTTCGTATTATCTAAAATAATTATTAGTATATTTTTTCTAGTATTCTAATTTTCAAATTAAAGTAGAATTCATTGTTGAATAAAATTATGGACTTACGTTTTCATTTTCTTTTAAATCATATTTATGTATGTTATGTTGAAATTTGACAAGAGTATTATGTTAAATTTTTTATTTTGAATTTAAAACTTGTGTCATATTTTCAATTTCATTTGTTTTAGGAGTATTTACTCGATATTTTATATTGTAAGCTATTTTTTTTATAAGTTACACTTGATAGATTATCTTTTTGTCAAATGTTTTGTAATTTTATGATATTATATTTATAATATTAATCTTTTTGTCAAACATGCATTTCATGTTCACATAAATTTTTATACTTTTAGTTTTTATGACTAATTTAATTAAAATATACTAAATTGGGAAATATAAATCAAATAATTTTTATAATATTAGTTAAGAACATATGTTTATTAATTAATATATTTTCAAAAGACAATATATATCTTAAATATTCAATTTAATATCATTTATAAAGGCCCTTATTTGTATAATATAAAATTTAATTTTAAATACTTAATTTTTATTTTCAATATAATCTTGTGATTACATTTGTGCAACCAAACATTACACTTGTAATTATATTGTGTACTTACTAGACTGATAAGGTAATTACAAGTGAACGTAATTACTAGGTTCTGTAATTACTATGATGATAAGTTACTAGGCTATTAATTAGAACAATTTCAAGATCCTTAGCAAACATTTCTCCTCTACAAAAACTAATGCAAATGTTCTTTTCGTCAATAAATCAGTTAGGATTACGTCTTTCAGGGTTGTTTGGTTGGAAACTAGTTATCTCAGGATTAACTATCCTGGGTATCCTGGGATAACTTATTTCATCATGTATATGGGATAACTTATCCCATCACTATGTTATAAATTGTGGGATAAATTATTCCAAACAAGACATCTAAATTTTATCGCAAAACTATTTTTTTTTATCCCTAAACAATAAGCATAACTACGGTTAAACCCCAACATGTTTTGTATAGTTTTCGAAGGGTAAATTTATAGTAAAGTCGCATATATCCGAAGTAATTATGTAAAAAAAGCAACTATTATTATTGGGGAACAGTCTAGATAAACTTTTCTTGTTATGCTAATTAACGACACCTTACTTAATACAACACTCCTCGGTGGTACGCCACATCCTGCAACTGTGGACCCTCCACAATAACCACCGTTTTATTCGATCCATATACCACAAATTTAAAAATCGGAATCAGGACCCACAGCTCTGAGAAAGAGAAACACATTCACAATTCACGCAAACCACACCGGTGAAAAGTCGGTCACATCATTATCGGCATAATAATGACTTAGTTCAGCACAAAAGTAAAACAGAAACAGGAGATTAAGCAGCAAGTCTATTATCTTATTTAATTGTAGTCTTAAGATTAACATAAACCGGTAGAAGTAACACAACAACCAATTACGGTTAACCCTAGAACTTGACCCGACAAGACCCAAGCGGTAAAGATAGGTTGAAATTTAAAACAAAGCCTAAAACGGCGACTCAAATATAGAAAAGACTGATAAAACTAGATCATCATCAACGTTCAAAACATCATCATCAGATCTAGAGTTGACCGCAGTCAGCAACCACAACAGGCTTGGAGCACCTTCCAGAACTAGATCCAACAGCCTCGGCCTTCTTAATCACATCCAAGCCTTCAACAACTTGTCCAAACACGACGTGCTTGCCATCGAGCCACTCAGTCTTAGCGGTACAGATGAAGAACTGAGAACCGTTGGTTCCAGGTCCAGCATTAGCCATGGAGAGAATTCCAGAGCCGGTGTGCTTCATCACGAAGTTCTCGTCCTTGAATTTGGCGCCGTAGATCGACTCTCCTCCGGTACCGTTTCCGGCGGTGAAATCACCTCCTTGACACATGAACCCTGGGATCACACGGTGGAAGGTTGAGCCCTTGTAGTGCAAAGGCTTACCCATCTTTCCAATACCTTTTTCACCGGTACACAGAGCTCGGAAGTTCTCAGCGGTTTTGGGAGTGGTATCGGCGAAGAGCTCCATAACCACACGGCCGGCTGGTGCACCGCCGATGGTAAGGTCAAAGAAAACCCTTGGATTTGCCATTTCTCTCTAGATATTTCTCACACTTTCTTTAAAGTACGATTTGTGCTTAGGGTTTAAGCGAGACGGATTATTATATAGGAAGATGTGAAAGCGGATAATTTATGAAAAAATAATCACCACCGTTTGATCGGACAGGTGTCAGGATCTTGGAGAGTCTGATAGAGGACGGACTTGAGTTAAAAGTCACCGTAGTTGGTGAAAAGTTACCATAGTTAGTTAAAGATATGGCTAATCACGTGATGTATGCGTCACTGATGCTAATGGGCCTTTTTTAAGGCGGCAATATCTACAAGCCCATTTCTAAGCCCAAGCTCTTTCTGTGCGGCGATGTCTACAAGCCCATTACTAATGGGCCATTTTATTGGGCTTTATGTTTGCAGGCCGCAGGGAATCCAAACGTTGCACTCATTCTTTCTCAACTGTTCATGTCTCTCTTTCTGGTAAAGCTTTTTTTCTCTATTGTTAATTTGTGCATGAATTGTCATGCTTCTCCACTTCCTTATTATTATTTTTTCGATCTGCTTTGAATTGTTGTTTCTTGAGCTGTGGTGGAAAAATGAGGTAAAAATGCCTTATAGGTTTCCAATTAAATAGAAAAAAACAAGTGGGCTCCATTACTTTTTCTCAACTTTTTTATCTTTAATATTAATAAAAAAAACTCAATTAATAACATCTTTCGTAGTTGTCTGGACAACTACTGGAGTTGTCTGGACAACTACTGGAGTTGTCCCCACAACTACGACAGTCGTTGAACTAAAGTGTAAAAGTTAAAAGTTTGGAACTATTGAGAAAATATTTTTTAAACCTAATTAATACTCCCTCCGTTTCAAAAAGAGTGACCTGGTTTGACTTGGCACGAAATTTTAGAAAATAAAAAAGACTTTTGAATTTTGTAGTCATAAATTAAAGTTATGTCAAATGTACTAAATTTTCCTTCAATCTTGTGGCTTTAAACATGCCACGTGGAAATATAAAATTAAAATGTTACCAAAAAGGGAAAGAAGTCATTTTTTTAAACATACTAAAAGGAAAGGAGGTCATTCTTTTTTAAACGGAGGGAGTACTATTTGTCACTTCTACCCAATTTTTAAGATTTGAAGAACTTCTACCTAATTGACTAACTAGTTTATCCCTTTTAATAGACCTTGGCGAGTTCCGAGGTTAGGGTAAGGTATGATGTTCATGAGATTACACTGGATATGTTGTTGTATTAATTTGGGCCTAAAGAGTATTTCAATAATGGGAAAAGTCTTAAATTTGCCATTGAACTTTGAGAAAAATGCTCAGCGTCCGTTTGACTCATTTATGTCAATTTCTGGACATTTCCGTTTGATGGCATATTTAAGTATTTTCTCTTTTAAAAAGTGATTTAATTAACGATGTAGATGAATCATAATTGACTACGTGTAAAAAAAATTTGACATAAATGAGTCAAACTAGTAATATAAATTAGTATTTTCTCAAAGTCCGATGACATATTTAAGTCTTTTCCCTTCAATAATTATAAACGGCTTGTAATGTTTTTCCTCTTATAATTACCAATTTATCATATAAACCTTATTTCTTAAACGAAAGCAAAAAAAAAAAAAAGGTTTCATTCACTCACGAGCTATGCAGCGGTGGCCTCAGTGCAGTACAATTTATTTTTATTATTTCAAATTATTATCAAAGATTAAAACTTTAAGTTAAAGTGTGGCACTGGTTTACAAAGTACTAAGATTATAGCTGGACAAATTTAATGGAATTAATTAGGAATAGTTCCCATAGGAAAAGAATTATTGTGTGTTAATTGCTTAATCATGGATTGCTAATTATAGGAAGATTGATTGTTTTATCTACACAAGTAGGTAGATAGCATTTAATGAAATTTGTCGGTAGCCGTGGAATCAGCTACATAATTAATTTTTGACTCTTTAATGCAACCGTAAATGAGCATATAAGCCAACAATGATTATGATAAAGATTGATAGAAATGTGTCATCTCTATCAATCGCCAATGATCACTGAAAATTATAGATTATTAAGTATCCTAATACTGACACATTAGAAAGGAATAGGATCAAAATGGAGTATAAAGAAAGGAACAGTACAAGTTTCCATGAATAACAAAGAGCAATATGAAGTATAAAGAAAGGAGCAGTACAAGTTGACACATGAATAAGAAAAACCAACGTTGCATTAAAAAGATATGAGTAATACAAGTGTCTATGAATGAGAGAATAAACAATAACATAACAAGAAAATTTAAAAGATCCGTTCTTGAACGTATACAACATATCACGATTATTCACTACCGGACCATGATTCACTTGAAGATATACAAACATTTGCATGAAAACTTAACTAAGCAAACCAACACTGTGAAATTAACTCCCCTATTTCTCTGATCATATCTCTTGGCGGTCGATTTTATTCATTAAATTGCAAATAATTTTCATGGTTTTAAAACAGAAAAAGATTCATCCCTACATACACCCAAAGGAACTCTTGAATTTAATGTTTGGTCTATGGGTGAGGAGTCTTAGGTGGAAGTGGTGGGAAGAGAGGATGGTGGAAGGGAGGAATTTTAGGGAATGGTGGAAGTGGTGGGCATGGCTTTTTGTAAAATGGTGGCTTGTAAATTGGAACAGGTGGTGGAAGAGGTTTTACTACTGGTGGCTCGTAAATTGGAACGGGTGGTGGCAGGGGTTTTACTACTGGTGGCACGTAAATTGGAACTGGAGGAGGAAGTGGCTTCACTATTGGTGGCAATGGTGGAAGGTGTGGAAATGGTGGGCATGGCTTTTTGTAAATTGGAACAGGTGGTGGAAGGGGTTTTACTACTGGTGGCTTGTAAATTGGAACTGGTGGAGGAAGTGGCTTCACTACTGGTGGCTTGTAAACTGGGACTGGTGGAGGAAGTGGCTTCACTACTGGTGGCTTGTAAACTGGAACTGGAGGAGGAAGTGGCTTTACTACTGGTGGCTCTGGTTTAGGCTTGGGTTTGTAAGTTGGAACTTTAGGGGGGCATGGTTTTTTAACTGGAGGAGGCTTTGGTTTTGGATCTGAAGGGGGACATGGCTTTTTAACTGGAGGCTCTGGTTTGGGCTTGTAAGTAGGAACTGGAGGAGGTTTAGGCTTTATGACCGGTGGCTTAGGCTTGGGCTTGTAGACGGGAACTGGAGGAGGCTTTGGTTTTGGTTTGTAAACGGGAACTGGAGGAGGCTTTGGTTTTGGTTTGTAAACAGGAACGGGAGGAGGAAGTGGCTTTACTACTGGTGGCTCTGGTGTGGGCTTTGGTGTTGGGTTGTAAACGGGAACTGGAGGAGGAAGTGGCTTTACTACTGGTGGCTCTGGTGTTGGGTTGTAAATGGGAACTGGAGGAGGAAGTAGCTTTACTAGTGGTGGGGGACATGGCTTTTTAAAAAGGGGAGGAATAGGTGGAAGAGGGAAAGGGTGGCCCCAGTGATTCAATGGAGGCATTGGTGGAAATGGTGGCAACTTAGGGAACTTCTTCATCCAAGGATGATCTTTTGGGAAAGGTGGCAACTGTGGGTACTTGAAGTAAGGCCACAAGAAAGCAGAAGTGCACAAGGGTGTTGAGAACTTAAGATTTCCTGCTGGTTTCAATGTATGTTTTCCATCAGCTTTGATAGTAATAATCTTGGATGATTCAATGCCATTGTGTGCTGGACATGGTGCAGCTGATGCACTGTGTAACTGTGCATAGCATTCCTCTTTCAGCTTGCCATCTTTCATCATCTCCTTAGGAAGTGACACTTCAAACTTGCCATCTTGGTCAAGCTCTCCTTCACCCCTTGTTTTGATTTCTCCATTTTCAAGCTTGCAGTCAATACTTACATGAAGTCCTGAAACCAATAATATAGTAACATTGTTATGGAAATCTACTACGAAATTTTTAGGCACATTCAGAAAATGAACCTTGAACCTAACTTTAATTCAAAAGCTAGCTCAAGAAGTGATAATCTTTCAAAACCACATAAAAGACAATAACCTTTTATCATCTTGCATGCTCAAGAGTCAAGACGAGACATCTGGAGCATGAACAAGAAAATGTGTGATCCAACATTGGAAAACACAATAATAGGGATAAGCCTGACTCGGATACCATGTGTAGTAGTAACTCAAATGACAGTTAACATGACATGCATTCAAATGAAATAAGATAGAACCTGATAGAGCATGAATAGTGTTAATGTTATTCTCCTTGCAATCAGCACATTCTCCAAAACCAACCACCTTAATTGTCTTGTCATCAGCAATGCAGAAACTAGAGAGTAGTAAAGACAGGGACAGTCCCAGAAGGACTCTGCCACAAAGGGACTGAAGCCCCATTCTGTTAATACAAAATAAATGTAAGTTGTGAATGGTATTCTTGAATGTGTTTGTCTCAACTGACTTAAGGGTATATTTATACTACTTGTTTACTTACCAACAAGTAAAGAAAAGACTGTTTTTATGACCGGCTCACCGGCACGTAGTTAAGGTCCTCACATGAGTTTAGGTCCCATGGTCTTGAATTTTTATGAATGACAGAAAGATTATAAAATTGAAAGGTGATTTTTGTAAATTAAATAAAAAGAAATTATTCAGGAATGGGTGGTAGCTGTTTCATAAAACGCCATCATCATCATTCAATGAGGTCTCCAACTGTACACAAAAATCCCTTTTCTATCTGTTAACCTACTTTGTTAGCTCTCATTTATGTCACTTATTTTACTGAATATCCTCAATTATATGTGAAACTTTGACTACTTTTTCAACTAAACTGTTAATAATGATATGATTGCCATTCTTTCTATGATATATACTTCTTTTATTTTGCTTTAAATTGAATACAAGGGGCAGGTAAATGTTGGCATTTATAGTGAGTGACAAAAACATGGTCTCCCAATCTTCACGTGATTTTTTGACATTTATCAACTAACTTCTACTGCGGCAAATTATGGAACAAAAATTATTTATGTATTATTATTATTCTAGAGTACTTATACCATAGCTGCATCCTCTTCCTATAATTCAATAACGTTCAATCTTGCATTGGTTAGTTGCAGTGGTGTTAGAGTCCCACGTTAGTTAGATGGATTGATGATTTGTTTATATAGACTTGGGCAACATTTCCCTTTTGCATTTGAGTTATGCACATGTGTCGTATTTTTACAAGTCATATTGATCCAAAGTGGTAAGGAATCTCCTCCACTAGAAAATTACATTATCCATAGGGTTAGTCTTTTTTAATATAAGGAAAGTTTGTTGTCTTCCTCTGTTGTTGTCAAGATTTTGTTGGGTGTGCGATTAAAGTGTCAACATTGAACAGTTTGAGAAGCTAATTATAAGTTGTAAGATTACTTTAATAATGCGAGTTATTTTCAAAAAAATCATGTTAAGAATGTTTTTGTATCGGTTTAACCCAATAAAGTGTGGAATAAAATGAAAGTGCATATATAAAAGACTTTTCCATTGGTTAAATTCATCGACAATTGATATAAAATCCTATTACAATAGTGTAATATAGTCTGGGTTAATTAGGATGTAAATATATGATTGATTACCCCTTTTATGGCTTTTAAAAATCCACATCGTCTCACCCTTTTACGGAAAAAAAGGGATTGATTTCATAAATAATCATGTAATTAATAAATGATCATATGAGAAATCAACTTCCAATAGCTTGACACATAACTGTAAAGATATATCAGTAAGTAATTTGTTTGATTCCGCTTAAAAGATTTTTTTTTTCAAAAAAAATGAAAAAGGGAAAGAAAATTGCTGTCCTTTGTTTGTCCCGCAAATTAAATCCCACCTCTATCTTCCTCGTGGCGGCTTTTCACCTATCTATTTCTGACACGCAATCACTGCAAAAAAATGTTTACTTTCATAAATTTGACTTTTTAGCTCATTTTTTTGTTCTTTTATTGACTTATGTATCACACACTAATAAAAAATGTTTTCAAACTGTCTCATTATATGACTTTCATTTCTACCCCATCTTAAATTATAACTAAACAATATCTTGATCGTCATTGCTGTCCAACTTGCTTTGTTTAGTGCTGTTCAACAATATCTTTATATATATTAAGAAAATTACTACGTAGTAGGTAGTAAATTTAGTTACTACTGTATATTAACTTTGAAATTTACGTTGTGAATACACTGCTATCTCTTGTAATTTGGGTGGAAAAAAAAAAGAATAAGAAAGGAAAGTGGTTAAGCTTTCTTAGAACCGAGTAAATGATTCCCCAACTGATTAAGCATGATTTCCTTTGAATGCGATTTCCCACATGCAGCTTTGTACTAGGCAAAGCACAAAATTGATAAGTCACGTTAGAAGGTTTGTGCTTACGTTGTCAATATTAATTCCAATGTAACGCATAATAACACTAACAACAAGCTTAGTAAAATATCACAATGGAGTCTGGGAGCATGGTGTGCAAATGTTCATTCGTAATTGTTAATGGGAAATATTTTCAGATGACAGTAAAGATATCAAGGGGTGCGAAATGAGTGGGGAAAAATCGTTTTTCCTTTCTTCTGGTTTTTGTCGAAGAGAATGAATTTTTTTCCCCCCACCTCTCAAACCAAAAAGAGGAAGGAAAATGCTACCTCACGGTTAGCAATAAGTTTTGTGAGGATCCACAATTAAACATATAATGAATGGTAGCTTTATTTATTTTCTGTGGCATGTGATGATTAATTGCATCTACTATTTTAGAGCAACAAACAAATGTGGATACTAGACATCCAGCAAAGCTAGAAAATAAAATATCTGTAATGAAATCTTTTGCTTCTTCACCAATCTCCTAAATGTCATAATAATGAAACAGGGCTTGATGATCTGTATATTGATGTGATCTGCTTCCATCTAAGTTAGGTGTTCACATTCCCATGGTCCAACCTATCGCTGTTTTTGTTAGGTTTTTACCACATTTATAAATAAATAAGTCTTCCAAGATGACACAACTATATAGAAAAAGAGCAGTCTGGTGAGCATCTCGCATTAGCAGGGTATAAGGGGTGTGATATAGACAGAACTATCTAACTCAAAGAAACAAAAGAGAAGGTAAATTTGTTGCAAGGGAAAAATGAGTCTGAATTTGACAAAATTGTTTCTTTGCATCCTTGATACCCAGTTAGTTCATTGGCAGTAAAAATTGGAGGATAATAAGTTATACTTCATGCTACAACAGTGAAGCAGGTCTAACAATTCTAATTAAAACCTCACGTTTTGGAGATCACATAAAATCCAAGCCGAACTCAGGATTGTAGACTTCTCATACTGCTTCATACAGCTAAAGCTAGTAGCTTCAAGCCATTCATTTCTTCTTCTTCAACTTGTTGGCCTGCGACTGAGAATATGCAGTTCCCTTGAAAAACAGAACAGGACAAGTTAGTGAATTCTTGAAAACCAAGTCCAAAAAATAAAAGTAAGCATTGATAATTTGAAGACTAGATTGTCACTCTTTTAACATTATAATAAACCACAAACCTGCAACCATTCGTCTGTGGATGCATCAGTTGTTGCAGTTCCAACTTCAACCTTGGCCTTTGGTGCTCTCTTAGTTTTCTACACACATCCAAAATGAAAAAGAGAATGATTCAGAATGGGAAAAAAAGCACAGAAATTAATATGCTTAAATCCCTAATGTGATTATTGTTGACAAAAAAAACAAAAAAGATATGTTACTCAGAAAAGAGCACTAAGTTGCACTAGATGGCAAAGTATTTTTATTAGGTCCAGCTGCTCAGCAAATCGTTTTTTTCTCATATGTAATGCCTCAAGTCTGAAAAACCCTCTCACCATCACTGGCACATCAGCTCTCAGTCACTCTTAGAAGCAGATTTCAGGGTCCTTTGACACAAGACATGTCAAGAGGATAGTGATGTAAGATATAAAAAAAAAATAACCCCAGATACTAACTACTTGTGGCCCCTCATACATGCCCTACAGGCATTTTACGAAATAACCGAGGTTTTGAAGCACATTTTTCCAGTCTTACAAGGAACATAATTAAGTATAAGCACCTTTGAGAGATTTTGCATCTGACCACGGATCCAGAACCCAAGAAGACCAAGGAGGGCTACAGCAAGACAAAACAAGAAAACTGACTCAACACTGAGAAGACCACCAGGTTCAGTCACTTCAATAGTTCCATTGTAGAACACGTTTTGGTAAGCGTTCTGATCTATCTCGTAAATAATTGTGCCAACAAGATCAAAACTTCCAGGCTGAAACATGACAGAACAGAGTCATCAGTTCAGAGAAGAAACTGTGAGAATTACGTGAAAGCAAATTAAATGAAAGTATGCTGGACAATATTTTCCCTGTTAATTGATGAGAGAAGAGGGTAACAATGCTCTGTAAACAAACCTGCATAAATTTGCTGACAGCAAATATATATGGGAAGGTAGCCTGAGCTGAGGGAGGAACTGTTGCGTTGTTAAAAGCCTAGTAAATGAATGAACATACACAATTAGCCAATTCTCGTATCCAAATCACAGTTAACAAAACATGAAATATCGAAGAGATGTTTTAACAAACACGTATAACACACAACAATAACAATAACAACCATGACAACAACATTAAAGACAACAACAATAACAATAACGACAAAGACAACAACAACAGTAAAACTGATAATAATAGTAGCAACAATAATAATAATAATTTTTTAAAAAAAAGAATTCCAAAAAATGCCAGTATAGATATGGGTTATTAAAAGCAGGAAAAAATCCTGCGGTAATATATCTTCAGCAATTGCTACATGTGATTACCAATTCTCATGACCGAGTACCTTAAAGTAAACTAATACCACGGACCCTTTTTATATCACATATTGCATATCGGCAAAAACTAGAACAATACTGATAACAAGAACAACCACCACAACAGCAACAATTACTATAACAAAAACATTCATTCGCAAAAGCAATGTCAATAACAAAAATAAGACTAAGGTTCCACCATAAGGCCATCATAGACAGTGGAGATAGAAAGTAGAAAGGAACAGCCTGTGGGAATATTGCTTGAGCAAGCTACATGTGATTACTTGTTGCCCTATAAGTTCTCTACTTCTGGTAACATAAAATGTTGACCCTCACCCTAAAGTGCCTAGTTGAAAGCGATTTTTAAGAAAATGAAATTTTAATGGAAGCCATATCCTTTTATTTTGCCTGTTCTTTCTTTTATATCACCAGCAATTCACTACCTGGCCAACTTCTTGTTTTTTACTATCTGACCAACTTCTAGTGCACCAACTTGTGGTGAGAAGATACCACTTCAAATTGGAGGTTTACATCACTGCTCCATCACATCTAAAATAGAAACCATTCGCCTGAACAATTAGAAATCTTTAAGATTAAGTGAAACTTGTTTAAGATTGGAAGAACATCAAATAGTTCTCATGCTGCTTAGCATATTTAAGCACTGAACACCCTTCCCTTGTACTAAATTAACAGTTTAAGGTTTCTTTTTAGGTCATCAATTATGTCACTCAACTCCTTAAATCGTCTGTTTCACTCACATAGTTGATTGATTACGATACTTCAAAAAATTAAAATCCAGAAGCTATAACTCTATCTTTGGACCAGATATTTGAAAACCTCGTGAAGATCATCACTCAAGATAAACACAACTCTCAAATGGAACCATATAATTTCAAGTGCAAAGCTTGAAGTGAATCAGTTTAATAGACCTTCTGAATATAATTCAGCTAACAAGGCAATGCATCCTACAAATGATGGTTTGGGGGGGGGGGGGGGGGGTGATAG
>JAJOOS010008166.1:0-44102 GCA_029582725.1 Solanum chiquidenum | reverse complement strand
TCTATATATATATATATATATATATATATATATATATATATATATATATACACACTAGATATTGGAGCCCGTGCTAGCACGGACCCAATATATATATATTTTTTGTTTTAATTTATGTAATATATGTTGAATTTTTAGTATAATTTTATGATATTTAAATTGTTAATTATTTTTATTTATAGTATATTTATATGTTATTTTCTCTATTTTAATCTATGCGGCACTGATAGAATTTCGAGAGTCAATCAAATATTTTATATGTATTTTTTATTTTTAAATTGTTTTTAATAATAGTAATAACCAATGATATGATTTATAGTATATTTTACGTAATTTTCAAATAATATATGTTATTTCTCTATTTTAATTTATGTGGTACCGATAGAATTTCGAGAGCCAATCAGATATTTTATATGTATTGTTTACTTTTAAGTTGTTTATAATAATAGTAATAACCAATGGTATGATACAATAAAAATGTGATGATGAATGATGATATAAGCTAAGGGCCACATTGGTCCATGTGAGCAAAATTTTATATGGAAGCTACAGTAAGATACTATTTTGGCCAATAATATTATGTGGTTATTGGAAAGTTTACAGAAATACCTCGATGGCCCATAGTGTAAAAGATAGGACATATGTGGCATTAAGTAAAAGTTTGTGATAGTTTTGTCAATTGAGCCCCCAACAAAGCAGTGAAACTCAATTGTTCAAGCAAGTGAATGCACAAGAATAGCTTGAAATGACCATAGTACCCTTAAAATTCTTTTTAATGACCCTAAGCTAACATGTTGACATGGTGTGTGCTTACTCCCTCTTATAAGATAGTAGAATATATATATATATATGACTTGGACTAAGAATTTGGGTGTGGCGTGGGCCAGTCGGATCTTTAATTAAATTTAAAAATTTATGTTTTGTAATTAATTTTGAATAAATTGTTCATTAAAATTTGAATTTAATATTAAAATTTTAAATTAAACAAAGTTTTTTTTTTTTTGCTTTGTCTGTTCAGAAAAAGGACGATCGATTATACTTTTGGTTAATTGGGTAGGTGTCGATAGCAGCAGAACCTTTGCTTTGGTCCATACCACAGCCCAACATGAGCAATGATAGACAGACCAAAGATTTACGCAGTCCTTGTGTGCTTGCTTTGTGCACTGGCATAGCAGAATTTGAATCCGCTGGCTCAGATGAGTGGCTCTTGGCTTCGTAAACATATCTATGTTCTTGCTTTGTTGTATCCTGATAGAGAATTATTTGTTATATTTAAAAGAAAATACATGCAATAACTCTTAAAAGATGGTTATTTTTCACGCCTCAAAGCTTTAATTTCTCTTCTCTTTTTTTCTAACACAATCTAAATCGCAAAATTAAGAGTATATTTTTCCTTTTTCCGCTTAATCAATTTGTCTCTCCTCTTCTTTCCTTTTCTCTCTTATTCGAGATAACATCTTTGATCCACCATATCTCTGATTCTTTAATCTTCGTTATTCTTTTTTGAAAGAGAGGAAGTAATAAAGTACATGAAAAGATATATTTACAGAATTGTCTTCCAGATGAAAAAATATGGTCCAGAAGTGAATTCATTTGTTGTAACATTAACTAAAAATTTTACTATGTGTAAGGCACAACTAGTACTAGTTGTGCGAGGATATTATGTTATTACCAAACAAAATAACAAAGTACACTTTTATAGTCCAAAAATGGTGAAGGTAGCATTGTTTGTGGTTATGTTCATTGCAGCAGTAGGTGTGATGTTTACTCCCAATGCAGAAGCAATCATCTCTTGTGGGCAGGTTGTTGAGAAGCTAACTCCATGCATTGAATACGTGAGGGAAGGTGGTGTTCTTCCAACATCATGCTGTAGTGGAATTAAAACCCTCAATGGCGAAGCTACGACTACAAGCGGCTTGTAATTGTATTAAATCTACTGCTGCAACCATCAGCGACATCAACCTCGATCTTGCTGCTACTCTCCCTACCAAATGTGGTGTCAATATTCCCTATAAAATTAGCCCTTCCATTGACTGCTCCACGTATGTACTTCTTCTGTTTCAATATGTTTTTTTTACTTTTTTTTCTTTTAGTTCTTCTGAAAAAATAAATGTTTCTTTCCTTTTTTTTTTACATAAAATGCTTAAGACCAAAAGATAAAATGACATTTTAATACAGTTAGTATATCTTTAATTTAAGACCACAATATTAAAAAAAAAAAAAAAAAGAGAGCAAAATTACCCTTGAACTATTTGAAATTGTTTAAATATAGGGGAAACTACATAAATGAGCCATAAAATCTAAAAAAATTACAAGTTCATACTCAAACCCAAAGTAATTCCTGAAATACTCATTTTCTCATAAATAATTACAGCTCGTACACTCCACATTAAGGCTGATAATTTTCGCTTAATTGATACATTAAGACTGATATTTTTTGCTTAACTGATACTAAATAAGTATCATATACTGTATTTGTATCATTAAGACTGATAATTTCACTTAACTTGATACTAAACAGTATATATATATACACCACAACAATATACATATACTCTTATAGTATCATTGACTAATGAGTAATTTCTGAACAATGATACTATAAGAGTATATGTATATTGTTGTGGTGTATATATATATATATTTCACCCTTTGAATATAATAAATACTATGTCTTGAAAAATATAATAGAGAAATGACTATAATTAATGATAAGGGTAAATTATGAATTAAGTGTAAAATTATCCATATTTTCATAAAGTGGACAAGTATGGACATCTATTTTTAATATAGTGGACAAGTATTGTTGGACATCTATTTTTAATAAAGTGGATAAGTATTGTTGGACGGAAGGAGTATGCTCCTAATTTATTTATTTTTGGGTTCTTTTTTAATGTTGCAGGGTGCAGTAAGATTTATGAGGTAACTTATGCATGGTAGCAGGATGCAGAAAATAAGACTAGTATCATTGCCTAATGGAGCGTTGTTTTATGTTCAGAGTCATATAGTTTAATAAGCTCTGTGTAAGATATAGTGTACCATTTCGATCTATTTTGAATATAATATATCCTGCTGCTTTTAGTAATTGCTGCCATAAAGAAATTCGAGAGTTAACTAAATTTTTAATATTTTAAGTTAAATTTTAGTACTATCTTTTATAAATACATAACATATAAAAAGAAAAATAAGATAAATAAATTAAAACGAATAAATACTAAGGAGAAATCAATTAAATTGAAGGAGATGGGCAAACATGTCAATTGACCAGATAACCCTAAGATCAATACTATATTGATTGTGGTTATCGAATTAGGCGAAACTGCTTTAATTTATTGATGAATTAAATGAAGCAAATGAGATAAATATATATAGGTGAAAACAGAACAAGACCTTGACAACAACTCTTATGACCAGCTATTTGTGGATAGCAGATGTTTGATACTTCTATCATTATAAAATGAGCTTATATATATTTTTTATTTTATAGAAGTAAAAATATTAGTTTTAAATTTATATTTTTGACTTTTTAATTTTTTTACAATTCATGTAGGGGTTATATGATCTGTTTAGCAAAGTTCAAAATATATTTTAATCTTTTTCATACATAAATTATTATTTTTTACTTCTTTGATTATCAATATTTGAGTTTCTTATTCTTATTTTCTTTTTTCTTTCATTCTTTAGTGTAAAGAAAAAAAAAATTAGAACTAATTTTTTTGTGGCTATATTATAATTTAAAACTATTTTTTGGCTATATTGTAATTTAGTTTTTGTATTTGTAAAATAAATGGGCCTCTGTAATGAATTTTACAAGAAAATTAGTGAAACATACATAAATTTGACCATCAAAATAATAAATTTAAATTAGTCGTCGAAACAAAAAAGTCAAAAAAATAAATACGTGTGAGAAGGATCAAATATACCCCCATATGGATTATATTTTTCTTAATTTTTTTTTAAATGCAACTTAATTTTCCTCTTCCGTTAGAGGAAAATGATATTTGTGTGTCATTTGTATAGTAGTAGGTGTAGCTAGAGCCGTCAAAATGGGTTTAGCCCATGGGGCTGGCCCAACCCATCCCGTTATTGGGGTAAAATTGGGATATAATTTTTCAAGCCCATTTAAAACTAGGACTTATAAGCCCAACCCATATAAATCCTTGGCCCTTGAGGCTTGATCGTAGCCGGGTCGAGATCGGCCCATGAGTCAAAACTATTTATTTAAGAGTAACTTACAACAATCTCACTAGTATATGAACTAATTACTTAAATGCACGCTATGTTGTAATATTATGAATCTTACTAAATTTTGGTACGTCCAAATACATGTATCTCGGGATACATGGACTCAAAATTAGGTTAATTTGTTCTAGATACACTCTATCCTAGTGGATTCACATGTATCTAGAATACACAGACAAATTCCACGCCCTAGCCTCCCTCCCATATCACCTGCCACTCTATTATGTCGCTCGCGTATCTGTGATGCATCACACCTCGCATATCTAGTATCTAGATAATGCTAATTAAACTAGATTTTTTTGTTAGTATTATTAAAACAACACCATTATTTGCCATATTTGATTTGAAAATCTTCTCATTTTCTTGATGTTATAGAATTTGAAGTTTGAAAAGAAAAAAAGAAAAAGAAAAGAAGGGTCAGTCCTCCCCAACCCTCAGCCCTTCTTGGGTTGGGTTGGGCATTTTCAGGCCCTTCCAAATGAAGGGTCGGTCGGCCCTAGCCCTTCAAATTCCTTGGCCTGCGAGGCTTGAGCCGGGTGAGGCTGGGCCGACCCTTTTTGACAACTCTAAGTATGAGTCACTTTCATAACGAGGAATATATCAGCTCTAATTGGTAAAGTTGAGAGGTATATCAAACCCTTTTATCTATTTTATTTATAAGTTTTATGTGTTATTTTCTATCGATCTCCTATTAAAAGGATCATACTGCTAGAAACAAATTTTGCAATGAACTACGCGATACTTCGACAATAGATTAAAGAAAGAAATTAAAAATATCAACAACTTAATCCATTATTGTGCCCTTGACTTCAAAGTCCACGTATAGTTGAATAGAAGAATAATTTCCACATTACATGTATTTACAAACGAGTGGTATGTGACCACAAAATGGTAAAATAGAAACTTGTTGATACCATTCATTTCACCAAACGTATTAGAATTTGTTTTTAAACCTAAAAATGAAAGGTAAATAAGAATAAAATTAAATTATTTAAGAAGAAAATAAGTATTCATCACAAGTCACAACCCTTTGGTAGGTCACGAGGTCGGGGAGAACCCGCCATGGTTCCTCCGTACTATTGACCAGTGCTTCCTCCCTGGGCCTTCCTCCGCCACCCAAAAAATAGTTGTTTGTAATAAATTTTAAAGTGATTGAAAATAAATTGCAATAGTAAAAAATATGATGAAATAAATATATTTTATTAAAATAATATGGATACAACTCTGTTTCTCTTTATTAGTCTCTCTTAATTTTCTTTGTGATTCGAGGGCAGTTAGTGGCGTATTTCTCGAACTAGAATGATTTGGATTTCTCCGTTATTCGAGGGATGTTAGTGACGTATTTCTCGAACAAAGGATTTGTGAATCTTCTTGAGTATTTGATTATCAAAAAGAGTCTGACATATTTTGATTTCTTTGTGAATATCCTATGAATTTGTAGAATATTCAGGATCTTGATCGTTATAAATACCTAAGAGTTTATGAGATATTTTGAGATAACTTTTCAAGAGAATATAATACCCTTTACATAGGCATAAACTAGGATTTAGGGTTGAGTAACCCTCAAAAACCGTAATTGAAAATTAAACACACCTTATAGAGTTCCAACTCAAATTAAACACGTATTATAGAATCCCATAAAATTTTAATATTTACAATAGCATTCTTGTTTAATTTGCTATTCGATATTGTACGCGTCATGTTAATATGAACAACTTGGATTTTGTTTAATTGTATGGGACCAAGTAAATTGTCTTATTGCAAGCACATTTATCTCTAGTTTCAACTTCATCAAATGTCCACCGATGAACATTTTTGTCAAATGTATCCATCAGTAGTCAATGATCTCTTGTGTTTTTTTTTATTAATCTTTTATGAAAATGATCATATAATTACAATGTTTTTTTTAAATTATTATTAATCATTTATGAAAATGATCATATAATTAAAAATAACATTTGTAATTGATTACAAAACTTCAACTATGTATCACACACTTTGGTCAATATATGCCACCTGAGATGATCGGGCTATAAAAGGGTTTAAAATATTGAGTTTTAGTTGAGAGTGTACACGAGCCTCCTAAGCCATTCCGCTCAAATTTAATAAATATATCAATTTTTTAGTTGTTTGTTCTTAGCAAAAATGAAGTAGTATCACAAACACAAGATATGAATTATGACCTGTAAAGGTGTAGAAATTGAATGAACATAAAATTTTGGAATCATATAACAGCTTCTTTTATGTCATGTAGTATGCTAACTTGTGACAAGAAATAAGAGAATATTCACAAGGTCTGATTCTCAATTCTACAAACAGCCCCAAAGAAAAGAAAATGATTTAAGTTCAAAACATATCTAGTAATTCACCATAAGGTACAAAATGAATTTGGAAAATAGCACTTGACAAACACCTAGCAGATTGGAAGAGGAGCACCATTCCAGCTCTTGAGACATTCCAACAATGGATCAATGATTTGACCATTGCAAAGTGCTGTGAACACCTTATCAATCTCCTCACCAGGTGATCGAACTTTTTCACCTGTCAACAGTTCTGTTCCAACTTCTTTCCTTACAAACCTGTATAATGGATATGATCTGCATTCTGTGATCCTGTTAGGAATTGAAGGATTGCCACTTTCAACAACAGCTCTTGCACTCTCAACTTCTTTAGGCAACACAACATTTAATTCGTCCTCGAAAGCTCCAACCTTTTGGAAGATTGAGCTGTTGACATTCGTCTCACTTTCACCATTCCTCATTGCATGATCAACAAGGACTTGTCTCAGCTTCTGCATCAAAGGGTAGGTGGTGCTGCAGGGGTCATCAGCATAGGTAAACAAGTATTCCCTGTCCACGACTCGTAGCAATTCCTTCTCACAGAATCTTGCTGGATGGAGTTCACCATTAGCACCCATTGTCAAAGTCTTTTTGGCTACTTGGCTAACAGTGTTCTTGACAACATTCTTCAAGTTTTCCTCCAAATGCCTCAAGTCTATAGCTTGGCAAAGAGCCACAAGATAGGTTGATGACATTAGCTTCAAGATGTCGACAGCCTCAGCTGTTTTCCTTGCTGAGATTAAGCCCAAGGAGTTCACATCTTGGTTGTGTTGCTCGGCACTTTGGACGTGGTTAGTCACTGGATTTGCCAAGAATTGAAGTTCCGAGCAGTAAGAAGCCATCGCGATTTCAGCTCCCTTGAAACCATAGTCCAAGCTTGGATTCCTTCCTGCTGTGAGATTAGATGGCAAACCATTGTTGTAATAGTCGTTGACAAGCTCCGAGAATTGGGCAAACATCAATTTTCCAATTGATGCAAGGGCCAATCTTGTATTATCCATGGAGACACCAATAGGGGTGCCCTGGAAGTTGCCACCGTGCAAGGCCTTGTTTCTTGATACATCGATCAATGGATTGTCGTTCACTGAGTTAATCTCCCTCTCGATCATCTTAGTTGCTGCGCGGATGACTTCAATTTGAGGGCCAAGCCATTGTGGTGATGTTCGGAGAGCATAACGATCTTGCTTTGGTTTTTGAAGAGGATCCATTTCATGGAGCTTTTGAGCTGCCTTGACATAAGAGCTGCCATCCAAAATGTGTTCCATAATAGCAGCAGCCTCAATCTGACCAGGATGATGCTTCAACTTGTGTGTCAAATAGTCAGTGAATTCTGGCTTTCCGTTCATCACTTCAGCGAAAATTGCTGATAAAACTTCAGACATAACAGCAAGAATGTTGGAATCAAACAGGACAATCGATGCCATAGCAGAACCAACTGCTGTACCATTCACAAGTGCAAGTCCTTCCTTAGGCTGCAACTCGAAAAATCCACCACTAACACCAGCCACGCGGAAAGCTTCCTCAGCATTAAGTTTCTCACCATTGGGTCCAACAGCCTTGGAGTTAGGCCTGCCAGTGAGCAAACCAGCAATGTAGGACAAAGGGACAAGATCACCCGATGCAGTGATCGTGCCATGGAGGGGCAAACACGGGGTAATGTTGGTGTTGATCAACTTAGTGATTGCTTCCAAGATTTCAAATCTAATGCCAGAGTAGCCTTGAAGCAAAGTGTTGATCCTAACAAGCATAGCTGCCCTTGTTGCTGAATGTGGCAATGTATGAGATGATTCTGTTCCATTCCCAAAAACTCCAGCATTCAAGAACCTGCAAAATTAGTGTCATCAACATTAGATTTTGAACTGAATTTTACCAATTAGGGGGCGGAGGGAGTTCACCCGAAACCCCTTTGCGTTATATCACACTATACATACGAAGTCCAAATTTGTTACACATGTGTTGACATTTTTAACTGTAAATCTTGCCTCCGTCATCGGACTACCAACTATAATTAAATTTAAACATGCGTTGTTTTTAATTTTAGATAATGCAATTAACCAAATTTGTTACTTAGCATGCTTACATCTAATTTATAATCAATTATGGTTTAGAATGTTATAAATAGAAAACAAATACTCCCTCCGTTCCATTTTATGTGGCAACATTTGATCGGGCACGGAGTTTAATAAATAGATAAAGACTTTAAAATGTTTACCAAATTGCCCTTCAAAAAAATAGACTTATTTTTCTCTCTCCTAATAAATGTATTGTAGTATTCTTTTCAAGATTAAGTGGGACCAACAAGGGTAAAAAATGAATTATACCTTTAAACACTTACCAAATAAGGAAATGTGACATTCTTTTTGGGACTGACCAAAAAGGAAATATTGCCACATAAAATGGAACGGAGGGAGTAACATATTTCATCTTCAAAAGAAAATAAAAAAAAAACTTTTTCAATAGAGCATGTGATGTCTATTACCTGAGATGGACCACTCAAGGTAATCGATAAGCTATATATATATGAAAAATATAAAAATTCTTTACGTTATCAAGTGTATATATAAAAAAGGTTTACCTAATAAGTTCCCTTTGAAGGGCACCACCATTTTTTGTTCTTCTATGAGATGTTGCACCAAATCCAGTAGTAACACCATAACTATCTGTACCTTTACTCATACTATCCATAACCCAATCACTACTAGCTTTCACACCAGCCCTTGCACTTTCAGAAAGTTTCACTTTGACCCCATTACTTTTGTTATCAACATTTGCAATGGATGCAACTTGTGCAACAGTCAAAGTTTCACCCCCAAGTTTGACAATTGGCTTTCTAAATTCATCCACCATCTTTTTCACTTCATCCAAATGACTCCCTCTTAATGAATCAGCAGCCATTTCCCAATTCAATGGATCATGAACATGAATTGATTTCTTGCATAAATCTATGGCTAAAACTTCTCCATTAGCATGTCCATTTTGTGCAATTGATGCCATTAGATCAAGAAAATGGTTAGATTTGTAATGGAAAAATTTAGTGAAGAGAAAATGGCTAGAGTTTGTTGTTGAGAACTTATAAAACTTTTTTTTGTTGTTGTTGTGGTTGATGGGATATGTTGTGAGTATAAATAGAGAGGAACAAATGATGGTTGGTAAACAAATATGTCAGAGGGGGTTGCTAGGAAAAAACTAAAATGGTTGTTGTTGGAAGATTAATTTTGGTCAAGCAACCACACTATCTATTTAGAGTCGACATTTTAACACCTTTTTCACTTCTCTTTCCAAGAATTTCACTAGAAATGTGAAGGAAAATAAATCAAAATAATTATGTCTATTACATATATGCATTTACAAATAGCTTTCTTGTTTAATTTCCTTTTCAATATTGTACTAGTCATGTTAAAATTTGTGCAAGTTAGTGTTTGTTGAATTGTATGAGACCAAATAGTGTCTTGTTGCAAGTACATTTATCTCAGTTTTAACTTTATTGAATGTTCACGAAGATTTTTTTTAAAAAAATGTTTCACGAAGGAACACAAGCATAATTTGTCAAATATATCCATCAATAGTCGATAATTTCTTGTGTATTATTTATTGATATTTTTTGAAAATGAACATATAATTAAAATAACATTTGTAATCGATTACAAAACTTCAATTATATATGAATTGAAGAAAAGTTTTCGGGATTTAACAACTTAGCCCACTGTTACAAAATATACAAAGAAACTTAAACATCCTCCTCCAATCATACATTAGCCCACTGCAAAAATCTAATGTATGTTTTAGTTACAGATCTCTTGTGTTATTTTACCAATCTCGTATAAAAAAAAGATCATACAACTAAAATAAAATTTGTAATAGACTACGAAACTTGATTATAAATTAAAGAAAAGTTTCAAAGGTTTAACAACCTTTCCATTATTGACCCTGATTTCAAAGTCCATGTAAAGTTGAATAGAAGATATGACTAAAGGAAAAAAATAAAATAGGGTCAAGCAACCACAGTCTATTTGAGTCTTAACATTTTAACACCTTCTTCCTTACTCTTTCCAAGAATTTCACTAGAAATGTGAAGAAAAAAGAATCATAATTGTGTCCACATTACATGCACTTACAAATGAGTGGTAAGTGACAACAAAATGGTCCCTAGCTACTTCAAAATATAGAAATTTATTGATATCATTCACTTTATCAAACATATTAGAATTTGTCTTTAACCCAAAATATGAATTGTTTTCTTATTTATTTTGCTTCTAAATATTGTAAAGGTCATGTTGATAAAATTTGATCAAGTTGTTTGTTTGTTTAATTGTATGAGACCACATAAAGTGTCTTATTAGAAAGACATTTATCTCATTTTAACTTTATTGAATATCCACGAAGGATCCTCATCCAATTATACAAAAATATCCATAAAACATCTATACAATTTATATACATCATACTTCCTAGAACGGTTTCATGATAAAAACAATACAACTAAGAAATATTATTTTTTATATATCCACCTATATTATTTTTGATAGGAAAAATAGCTCCGCCAAGATCTAATGCGTTTTATTTATAGATGGGAAAAAGGTCTGAAAAATACTTCAACTTTGGTCGAAATTGTTGTTATGATACCAAACTTTATGGATGACCTTTTACCCTCTTGCACTATTTAATAGTGTATTTTAAAGGTATATATGTGCCCACGTGGACACATTACTATTTATAATTATGTAATATTTATGATGTCCACGTGGGCACATATATACCTTTAAAATACAGTATTAAATAGTGCAGGGGGGTAAAAGGTCCTTTCCAAAGTTCGGTATCGTAAAAGCAATTTCGGCCAAAGTTCAAATATATTTCAGACCTTTTTCCCTTTATAGATCTTTTGTGTTATTTCACCAATCTTATATAGAAAAGATTGTACAACTAGGATAAATTTGTAATAGACTATAAAACTTTCGACTATAATTTTTTTTAGATTAACATTTTAAAGATTTAACAACCTTTTCATTATTGACCTTGAATTCAAAGTCCATGCAAAGTTGACTCTAAAAAAAATAAAATAGACAAGCAACCACACTATCTATTTGAGTCAACATTTTAACACCTTTTCTCCTCCTCTTTCCATGAATTTCACTAGAAATGTGAAGGGAAATAATAATCAAATTATGTCTACATTTCATGCATTTACAAATGAGTGGGGTAAGGCATAAGTACCCTCTAGATTATGATTGAAATTCTAGAGACACAACTTAACTAAACTAAGGTCCTATTACCATCTAAACTCATTTTTTTTTTTTGTAATTTTATTCACCTTCGGCTTACGTGGCTCACTCCGTGACTCCACGTAGTTAATATGTGTGGGAGATGTTTGGATGCCACGTAAGCTAAACAAGTGTATAATTTATATATATAATAAGTTCAATAGTGGAAACATTATATATTGAATGCATAAAGCTATATTTTAGATCCATGTATTGTCGTAGGAAGAAAAATATTTTCTTGAAACATAAATATTTCTATTTACACTAATATATCATTATCTTGCCTGCATAACTTATTATAATCAGTAACCTAATCCAACATATACAATTATATTTCAAGCACATTTTGCTTATATAGTATTATACTACAAATTAGTCCAAATTAAATTTAAAAAGCCGCTAGGATAATATGACCAAGTGAGTTGAGGTGGTTGAGAATAATGTCATTGACGCTAACAACTTCTATCCAAACACTATTTACATTTCCTTTAATTTACTAAATATTAGTAGTAATTTTCATCCACGTATAAATTTCATTGCTAAATAAAAAATGTTGATAATTTTATTTAGTGATAAAGTAGCAATATGTTATTAAAAAATCCTATCTTACCAATAGGGACAGGGTGTAACTAATTGCTTTTTTTTTTTCCAGTAGTAATCTTTTCTTCATATTTGATTTTCAGATACACAAGGGAAACATAATACTTTTATTTATGGTTCGTATCAAGGTAATATATATATATATAGTTCGTATTGAATTTTATTGAATTTTGAATTTGTCACGATCTGAGTCTACACCCTGGACGTGGCCGACTGTAACACCCCGAATATTTTCGAGCTAAGACTCGAACCATTCTTCGTAGTGTGTGAGAATTTACCGAGAAATTTAATTTTCTTAAGTGTTAAGGTTACTAGATATAACACCTTGAGTTACAAAAATAATTAAAGAGAATTCATTCAAGTCCTTCCTAAGCTCTTTTAAGTTTTGGGTCAATTTCAAACGATCATAACTTTTAACACAGGATGAGTTAGGAGACCCAGAATATATCAAATGATAGATCTCTAAGTCCTCTTTCCAACGCCACCAAGTTTTCTAAATTTCGAGTTTGAATGAGGGAGATATGCTCGTTTGAGTTCAGCCTGTCCAATTAAAGAAAGTTACCCGAATTAATGAGTGGTATTTTGGTCTTTCCTTACCCCACTAGCCTAGCTCATTTTTGTTAACCTTTTAGGGGTCTAAACTGATTGGAATCAGTTTTAGTTATTCCTAAATTACACTTAAGGTTTTGAGAGGAGTTCAAGAAGAGGAAAAGAGGAGAAAAAGAAGAACGATCAAGATTCTTGCAATCTTCGAGGGGTTTTCGCCAATGATTAAATCCTAAAGAGGTATGTAAGCTCTCATAGTGTTGGGTTCGTTCACCCACACGCCAATCATGTGATTTTAAATCCGTAATTTCATTCTTGAGGTTGAATGATTTGAGTTCTTGATGAGTTTCTTGAGTTTCGTTCTTAAATCGTTAGTGATTAGTTTGATGAGTTCTTGAGATGAATGTTAGGAGTTTGAGGGTTGTTTTTGAGTAGATTTTTGTGTACTTATGTTGGGTATTCGAATCTAAGTGAGTTGGAAAGAAACCATTTGATTCTACGCGAATTAGGGCCAAAAATTGAAGAAGAAAATTCGTGGAAATGTTCTGGGGAGGGGCTGGGGCGGCGCACCAGCACTGTGCCCTATTTAAGTCTCTGAAGTTTAGGGGCTGACGCCTCGCGCCAGGGTCACTTACCCCTAACCTTTTTCCGTCGTTTGCTCCGTCTAAGTTCTTTTAAAGTGTACCTTTACTCCCTTTTGATTCTAATTACTCTAAACTACATTTAATCATTACGAGATCCTTCATATCATGAATTATAACTCTTAAATTCATAATTCAAATTCAAAATCAAGAAAGAGTTAAGATTAGAGTTCAAGAAAGTCTTTAAGTTAAGTTGTGAATCCCTTGAGATCAACCATCGACTTGAGCTAAGTTTTGAGGAAATAAGTATGAGAATGAAAAGAGTTGTACACATGAGTTCTATATTGTTACTTAGACCCTTGAGTCGGGTCGTTCATGCCCATAAATTCCGCATGAACTCCATAATTTGAGTATCTTTGAGAAGGGTAGTATCTTCAAGTTTTAAGTTCTTGAGTATTGAGTTCCTAATCCTTTTGAGATTATATTCCTAATTATGGGACTACTACATGTTACCCATGAAGGTCCTTGAGTTGAGTTTTCATGCCCATTGTTATGCCGTAATTTTACTATCTTTAGAAAAATCACTTTTTGAAATGTTCTAAGTATAAAACAATTTGAGAAAAATACTTAGAAAAGAGTCTCTACTTAATTTTTTAAAGTAATTAAAAAATCTTAATTTAAAAAGATTCTAACAGATTAAGTCTTTAAATTTTTTAGAGAAAAAGGATACAAGGTTCTCAATTACACTTCAAGAAGGTTTTTAAAGCATTTGAAGTGCCCGCTAACATGCGGTTATCCTATGACTTGATTAAATATTTTTGACTATTTTTAGGAAAATGATTTTAAATAAAATAATAATATTTTACAATATTCGATTAATTTTTGAGAAAATAATTAAATAAAGAACATTTTTATTTTTTCAAGAAAAAGGGACCTAAATTGAAATATTTGAATTAAACTGCAAGTGATTAAGATTTTAACAAAATTAGATTTATTAGAATTTATTGAATTCATTTTAAAATAATAATTTAAACCAATTTGGTTATTTAAAGTATGAAAACCATTTTAAAGATATTCAATAAAAATAAGGAATTTTATTAAAATAAACTAACATAAAGAACATATATAGTTCATCTTTTTGAGATTTGATTAAATTAAACCAAATCAAATAAAAGGTTAGTGCTAATATAAACAGACAAACAGTAATAAAGGATGATAATAAAAGAGAAGCAAAAATCAGAATTTTTTGGGCTTTGACCCAACCTGTCCTAAACCTAATAATGTGCCAGCTGCATTATTTGGGCCTATCCCAGCTCATTTTGTTTCTACATTGCTGTGTATACACCCCGTGTGTATTACTGTATATGGGGTGTATTTTGACCTATTTTGATGTATATCGGGTTGTATACCAAATGTATACAACCTCCTTCAACCCCTACAACCCGTTTTTCCTCATTTGGAGACGTATATAAGCTATATATAGCTGTATATAACACATATACAACTCATTTTTGAACTTCTGGTACTTGTAATCTTCCCTCAACCTGTAAATCTGCCTCCCCACGATCCACATAAAGAGGGGTTGACTCAATGGAGAAAAATTAAGCCTCTATGGCTCATATCGAGGATGCAAGAGAGAAGGAGTCCACCACGGACTCGAAAAAGGTTCACACAACAAAAGAAAGGAAAAATAAGAATAAAAATTAGTATTTGAAGTAAGGAAACAAATGAACGTAATTTAATTGAAATAAAAGTGACTTAAGTATTTTAAGATCCAAAATAAAACCAAAAGTCACTGTTAGGCCCATATGACAGAATATTTTAATAATGTGCAAATGAGCTAACTATATCTCAACAAGCAAACAATTAAAACTTTTGCAATGCCAAGAGAACTTGACAATGAGAAATCTAAAACATGGATGAAAAATTAAAGATGAGCCTAATATGAATGATCAAAGATCTAGGCATGACAACTTTCCTAGACACATACATATACACATAAAAACAATAATTTAAGGGAGCATATAGGGATGTAATAAGAGCAATCAATCTATAACTTGGCATGAGGCATTATACATTACGCATGTAAACTAAATACGAAGTCCTAAACATTTAATGGAAAAGACACATTCTAAACAGTTTATGAAGAACAAAGATCAAAGCCACATGATTTTAAAGTAATAGCCACACCGTTTCAGTGACACTCTTACCCAAATTTAGCAAAGCATTGCAGGCAAGAACATATACTACAGATGCACATACTTAAAAGAAATCAAACCTTTTGACAAGACCAAAATTCAAAGGACTTTAGAGAGATTGAAAATATGAGTAGGCCACAATTCTGAAAGGACAAACAAGGACCAGAACAAGCTAAAGTAAACTAAAAAAAAACAAGCAAAGCAGTCCTACAATATACAACTATGCATGCTAGAAAAAGGGAAGCAGTTGCGTACTCAATCAACGAAACCAGCCTTGACATGATCCAAACCAAAATTATTAATCAATTGAGATTGAATACACTCTAAAGAGAAAGAATGATAACTTAACTCACGATCATGGCTCAAACGAGATTCAACTAGACTCAAACACAAGGAAGAAAGTTCACTACATTCACATACACATTCAAAACAAAGAGTAGCTAGACAAATTCAAATATAGGAAACAAAGAAGTGACAAGCTTAATCATATAATAACCCCTTTTAATCAACATTAAGACTAGATAAAAGTGTCTATAGCATGTGAGAACACAAGAATTCCATCACGAGTAACGACATCCAAACAAGAACAGTGATTTCTTAATCTCATAAAATTCGTACCAAAATAGAAGAGATGAAAAGGTTACCTTTATCTGGGTAGTGTTCTGGGACGACGAGCTTGACTGCGAAGAACTTCCACCATCAGTGAGGCTTCGAGAACTTTAACGGGCTCCGAGGAATGATGAGTGAAGCAAGAAAATAGAACTAAAAGCAATGCGAGATCCCTTTTTTATCCCCCTTTCAACCGTGAAGACAACCAGTATTTATAGGAGAAGAACTAGGATCGATTAGAGGGGGGGGGGGAATCTGGTGGATTGGATGAATTTCAAATTTTGGATTTTGAAATCTTGGAGGATGGAAACAGTTGGAATAGTACCAATTCTCAACGGATTGAGAATGGTATCCGTTGATCTTGACGCTAGGACGAGTGAAGCGCCCAGATTGCTCCATCTGGGACTACTCTTCGTACAAATCGTATTGTTGAGGGAGAAAAAAGAAGATGACATGTATGGGCAAGTATTGTTGGCGCTATTTGGAGATGCGACTGATGCGACGAGTTTGCTTTTTTACGCTGATTTCTCATCGGGTTTGCTGGGATTTTCTGGGTCACGTCTTGAAGAAGAAGATGACGCGTACATGGATGTGGGGTCACTACGTATTGTTGTACGCATTGTATTTTTGGTGTTGTTCTTTACTGATGGGTTTGGGTCGGGTTATTTGGAAAATAAAGGGAAAGATTGCGGGCTGAGATTTGGGGAAAGAATTGGGCCTGGGGAATTGGTATTTTGGGAATAGGCTGGTTTTGGCCCAAACATGGTTTGAAAATGGGTTTAATGTAAGGCAAGAAAAATGGTTAAGATTGCATTTGAAAATATGGTCTAATGAATTATAATTGTAGCCAATTGGAGTTGAGAAATTAGTCAAATTGAGTTTAATTAACAAATTTAACTAAAACTTAAATAAGACAAATTAATATTAATTAATTAATTAACGAGCTTCTTAATATTAATGAAATAAAATAATTAACTCAGTTATAAACTATTAACTCAAAAATATAAAATATTGAATAATTAAACTAATTAACCAAATATTTAAGTAAAACTAAAACCTTTTTGAGATGATTTTCAAATGTTCATAAAATATACTAATTATATACATAATTATGCAAAAACATATATTTTATTTAAAATTTACATAAAAAAGTGACAAAATATTTAAAATAACTTACAAACTATATTATTATTATTTTACTATTTTTTTTGAAATTTTATTAAACTAATTATTTTAAATCGTTTGAAATTAAAAAAAATTGATGATTAATTTATATTGTGGAGGGCCAAAATTGGGTGTCAACAGTTGTCCCTCGTTTGAGTTGGATTGATGAAAGAAATTCAATGAAAATAAAATTGACTAATCCAATTTTGACCGACTACATATTCATCTTTAGCAAAGGGATATTGGTACGGACTTTAAGAATTATGGTCGAACCCTGGTATCGGGTTTTCTACATATCTCAGGCTATATGAGAATTTAGGACACTTGTAGTTTGATACACTTGATTTGACGCACAATTATGAAAGAATTCGAAGGCTATCCCGATATCGAATTATGAAGAGATCGGAGTGCGCGAGAATAATATTTGAGAGAGGATGTCAGAATAAAGCTGGATTTTCAACCTTGAGCCCGCCTACATATCCTTACACCTTAGGAATCAAACTGTTTGTAGTTCGACTTGATCGGTTGAAAAGAAAATCTATTATGCAAGATAACCTTTGGTTCTAGAGGATTGACAAGTAAGTCGAGTATGAAAAAGAGGCTTGCAACCTCATAGCCATGAATGTGGTGCACTTCACACCCATAATTAAGAATACATAGACATACTTTCCAAAGATCTTGGTGTATTGTCACTCAGATTGGAAAGTTGCCTCCGGTGAGAGTGAAAAGTTTTCCGGATGCAAATTTGAAACTGATAAATCCAAAGAAACACCCACATGCCTTCTGATAGGGGTGTGGTTTGATTGTGGTGGAAGTCGATGCTCAGCTCGCGTCCTAAGAGTTTGATGCTCCTCTTTGGACTATGTCCCAGTTCGCTGCTAAGAAAAAATTCCACGTTGTGCTACATCCTTTTTAATGTCGTCCGCACATGTGGTTTGATTTGATAATTGGTCCTCTTGGATGCTCTCGGGAAAGACTAAAATAAACTTATTAGTAGAAAATGTAATTTATATAGAGAAGTGGCATGTTTTACCGTATTTAAGACATATTTTTTTTTCCTGTAAATGTTTTGACGTCAGCCTCCATCGGTTTGACACAATAGATGATGAATTGATATGATGCTTCAATGATAGTGACTTTCTTGATAATGCAATATTGTTGATGATGATGCTCATTGATAGGATGATGATGTTGATCATCTGTTGGTAGAATGATGTTGATCCATTGGTAGGGTAATGGTGCTCCACTGGTAGGATGATGATGTTGATCCTTTCAGCAATAATATTATCACCTTTGATAATATAATACAGATGGCCATCTCGGTGGTTTGAATACGCAATGACCCTCTTGGCATTGGAAGATGCAATATCCCTCTTGGAATTTTGAATGGATGATCGCCCTCCCGACGGTTTGAATATGTAATGTCCATCTTGGCAATGGAGGATGCAATGTACCTCTTGGAATTTTGAATACGTGATGGCTCTCCTGACGGTTTGAATATGTGATGTCCCTCTTGGCATTTTGAATGCATGATGGCCCTCCCAGCAGTTTGAATGCAATGGCCCTCTCTGCGTTGGAAGATGCAATGACCCTATTCAACCGGAGATAACACAGGAGTCTTAGGGTGAAGACGTTGACGTAATAGCCAAATTTGTCTTGATTTATGCAATTTGAGAGGAGTCGCACAACAGATTTTTGACTCGACCCCGTGAGTTTGATATCCCTCACCAAGCAATATGCCCTAGTTTGCTGCTTAGAGGTAGTTCCATGTTTGTGTTAAAGCCCCTACAAAGCTTAAACTTGATAAGACAATTAGTAAATAAATTTTAAATATAAAGCATGGTGTGATAAACACATGGAAATAACACCTCCTAGGTGTGAATTTATAAAAAATGCGGCCTTGTAAGCTGAAATGATTTAATGACATAAAATCTTACAAAGTTTATGGAAAAGGGGTTTAAGGTTGATGAGAATGGTGCTTTGCAGCAATGATTAATGAGAATGAAGCCTTAACCCCAAAAATGTGACTTTTTAAGATGATTTATGAAATGAAGTTTTTGAAGGTAATGCATTTTGTTAAGAATTTGTACAGTGCATTTGAGAATATGCATTCGTGCGAAACATTTGAAAGCATTTGTGCGGTGCATTTGAGAATATTTGGAAGCATTTGTGTGGTGCATTTAAAAATATTTTAAATCATTTATGCGGAACATCTGAAAGCATTTGTGATGTGCATTTGAAAATATCTCGAAGCATTTGTGCAGTGCGCTTGAAAATATTTGAAAGCATATATGCGGAACATCTGAAGGCATTTGTACTGTGCATTTGTTAATATCTCGAAGCATTTGTGCAGTGCGCTTGAAAATATTTGAAAGCATTTATGCGGAACATCTGAAAGCATTTGTATGATGTATTTGTGAATATCTCGAAGCATTTGTGCAGTGCGCTTGAAAATATTTGAAAGCATTTGTGCAGTGCATTTAAAGGTATTTATGCAGAGCAAAACCGTATGCAATGCGTTTAAATAATATTTGTGTATCAACACATTTTGAAACCTTTGTAAAGCTTTACTTATAAGTTTTCGTATCATAAATTTATAAGTAAGTAATTCAAACCACTTGTTCATATAATCTTTTCGATTCTATAGACGTTATTGACTTCTCAACTTCTGCTAATCCTGACAAACCTGCACTCAAGGAAAAATTATAAGTTTTTGGGGAGGTTGATTCGCGTTGACTTTGAAAGTCTGACTATTCATACTTCTTTCTTTAAGCTTTTCTTGGACTTGTAACTTTCGTCTATTCTAAATCTTGGTTAACGAATAACAAAGGAAATAAATAACAAGAAAACATTTGATTGAAAATCACATTTAAAAATAAGATTAAATTATATACGTATATATAGTAATAAAGAATTTATGTCGAACTTCAAATTGTGACATGTCGTGAAACAAAGAGAACGTCCTTTATCTGAAGTCTTTATTATGTCGGATGATTTGATTGACCATATACTCTTCAAATCTCTTGATATCTTCTAGCAATGACTCCCTTAAAAACTGTCCCAATTTTTGGCAAAAGAGATATGTTGTCCTTTGGTCACGATGATACCGAACCTTCTATAGGCTGCACACTATTTTATCAAGTGCATCAAGCCAAACATAACCTAAGAATACAATTAAAATTGCAATAAACGGGCCGAACCCTCCTTGGGTTGCCTACGTATCCAAATAGAATCAAGTCATACGTAGTTCGTTATATACAAAGCAAATAGAGAATTAAAAATTTCTAATAAAGTGACCAAAGCCGATATAGGCCGCCTATGTATCCCGCCAAGTCTATCAGGTCAAGCGTAGTTCATATTACATATAAGGGAAATTTTGCAAAATGTGCTGAAAGAACAAATCCGATGTGGATTACCTACGTATCCCGCCATGGGAATTAGGTCAAGACGTAGTTCCAATACATGACAAAAGATTACATGAAAATAAAATAGAAACTTCTAGATGTAGTATCTCTTAACCGCATCGGCGTTGATGGATTTCGGCCATATCTTACCATCAATTTCTACTAGAATCAAAGCTTCTCCAGTCAGTACTCAGTGAACCAAGTAAGGTCCTTGCCAATTCGGTGCAAACTTCCCCTTAGCTTTATTCGCTTTAACACCAATTTTCCCGGTTCAAACTGTCTCAATCTTAATTTCTAGTTGAAAGTTTTGGCCATCCTCTGTTGATAAAGTTTCCCGTGAAAAACTGCATTCATTCTCTTTTCATCAATTAACATCAGTTGTTCATACCTATTTTTCATCCATTTCACATCACTTAACTCAGCATCTTGGATAATCCTCAGAGATGGTATCTCAACTTCAATTGATAACACTGCTTCTGTTCCATAAACCAAAAGATAAGGTGTTGCCCCGGTTGAAGTCCTAATTGTGGTGCCGTAGCCAAGAAGGGCAGATGGCGAATTCTTTTGCCAATGCTTGTAGGTGTCAATCATTTTTTGAAATATCCTCTTGATATTTTTATTGGCTGCCTCAACTGCTCCATTCATTTGAGGTCAGTAAGGAGTGGAATTGCGGTGAATAATTTTGAACTTCTCACATATCTCATGCATCAAGACGCTATTAAGATTAGCTCCATTATCTGTAATAATTTACTCAGGGATTCCAAATCTACAAATAATGTTATTGCGGACAAAATTTGTTACCACCTTCTTTGTCACAGACTTGTATGAAGATGCTTCTAATGTGACATTCCGGAAAATCTAGTAAACTAAGCTAGAGCCTAATGTGTAAACTAGTAGCCTAATTGGGGTTTGACAAAAAGGTTAGAGTCATAAAATATCTACGGTACTTAATAAAAGTGTTTTTGGGTGTAGACGTCAAGGCATGACCCCCCAAGGACCAACCAAGGGTCCTTGAAGAGGGTCATGAGACAACCCAAAAAGTTGTCTACAAGCAGCCACCCACAATCCGTGGGTGGACCCACACCCCGTAGGTGGGGGTCGTGGGTCAAGGCTGGACCTCCCCTGCATTTTCAAGCCCCAGACCATGACCTACGGACCTGTAGGACGGCCAGTAGGTCCACCTACGGTCCGTAGGTCACCAAGTCGTAGGTCACACCTTAAGGTTGCCTAGTTTCGACCTCTGTAAGGCTCATTAAGTAAATTCCTAATTAAGTTAGTTTAATATAGGGTCATTTAATACTGATTAAATAGACCTATATAAGACTTATAAAGTCATTAACTAACAAAACACATCATGAAATTCCAACCACCCCAAAACAAAATCAAAACCTCTCCAAATAATTCTCTCTCTAAAACTTCCATTGAAGAAGAAGAAGAAGTCAAGGTCTAGGGCTCAAGAAATCATATTTTCCACTCAATTTAGTGAGGAATCTACATAAGGTATGGTGGATTTTCATCTATGGGTAGGTTTCACCCATAGAGTCCCTTCAAAACTTTATTTCAAAGATTCCAATTTCCTCCAAAAGCTAGGGTTTCAATCTAAATCATGGGTTCTCTTTCAAAACGTTTTCAATGGTTGATTTATGATGGATTATGATTTAATTGATGATTTAATTTTAATTTTTGATAAAATCCCCCCATGATCCCATGAATCCCCCATATTTCTAAATTGTGAATTCATGATGTGGGTTGATTGATTATAGAAGCATGTCAATTGATTATGTTTATATTAATTGAGTTATTGAATCACGATTTTCCCCTTATCTAATGTAGTAATTCTAGATGTTTGGGTTGATTGTGATTCATTGTCCTTGAAGGGCAAATTATGAGGGTTTGTGCATGTTGATAAGAATTGTGTATGACCTTATGGTTCACTTTGAAAGTGAAGATACTATGACTATGGTGTAATTGTGGTATTGTTGAAAGATCATTCTCCCCATATCCTTACACATGAATATGCATGAAATGTCTATGATTATGATAATGTTGTTGTGTTGATTGAAAGGCTATTCTCATGAACACACTATGAACATGATGTGAAAGGTTTACTCACATATTAATGATTCTAAGGTTGAAAGGCCATTCTCACCTAATGAATCTATGAGCTATCATGATACGATGTTGGTTTGAGTGCTAGGGCATTCTTTCATGAACATGAACTTAAGTAAAGACTTAACATGAATATTAAAGGGAATTATGCTTAACATCGAGTGGATATGAATATGAGATAAAAGCTTTTACGCTAGTTAGTTCGGCTTCCCAATGGGTTCCTTTTACGCCAGTTAGTCCGCGTTCCCAAAACAATTATCTCATGAGATGGAAACCTTTTACCTCTGTTTGTCCGAGTTTCTAGTAGCAATCTCCTTATCCCGTAACTTTGTGCCCACATAAGTCTTTAACTAGTGGATCCACCTAAGCTAACAAACTAGTTCTACCTTAGGCAAGTAGGACACCTCTTTTCGGTGTGGGGGAATGACACCGGATTCCATGTAGCTCACATGGTCTATATCGGTTAAGGCTATATTTCCCTACATGACAAGAATATGAACTATGATATGAATATGAACATGAACTATACTTATGACTTCTCAATGAGCTCTACTTAGTGTGAGTGGGGGTATGGGACTTCACTTATACATTGCACAAGTAGACTTTGAAAGAGGTTATGGTGTGGTTTCCTTATGCTATGAAAATGTATGAATTATACATGTATGATATGGATTGTTGCTAAGAGTGACTTTACTAGCTACAAGCTATGAACATGAATGTTTCCTTGTCTATAAGTATTGACTATGGTTGAGTTCAAAGTATGATATGCATGATTATGGTGACCTAAAAATGGTACTTAGTATTAGATGAGATTATGGAATCTTGTCTATGCATTGCACAGGTATGGCTTAGGGTTGCTTATGAAATGGTTTGACTTATGTATTTACCTTATTATGCATAATGATTCTTAAAGTTTATAAAGAGCATTGTTTCAACTAAATTGTCCCTTTTTGCATGTTTTAAGGATTTTTTTGCATGGTTTCCATACTTAGTGCAATTTTGTGCTAACCCATATTTTCTATATTTTCTATAAGTGTAGGGACTGGTTGTTGAGGTGTGCTTTCTTGTTGATCACAAAGCTTGGATTGACTACTCTCCACGCTTTCGGTGAGTCCTCATGGTTCGAGGACAAGAGTTGTTCTTTTCTAGTTTCCTTCTTACTTTCTCTTTTGAGACTATGTTGTAAAAAGGCAGTGACCCTTATTGATTGTTGATTGTATTAGATGGTTAATCAGACAATGTCTAGACTTCTATTTTGAGTTTTTATGAAAGACTTCGATTGTAAAAAGTTTTAAATTTTGCATCATTTCTATTTCTTATATTTATGATATGCTAAGGGCTTGTATGAGACCCCTTCGGGGTCGAGTACACCGTGTTACATTTAGGTGGTACCCCTGGGTCATGACAAATTTGTTATCAGAGCACAAGATTTAGAATGATTCTAGGATGTAAACCACGTCTAGTAGAGTCTTGTTCATGAGTGTGAAGCGCGCCACATTTATGAATGAGGGGCTATAAGATGTTTAGGAAATTTCACTTCTTTCATTACTCTTTAGTCATGCCTTAGAATTTTAACTCTATGAAGTCCTTTTCCTAACCTTTCTCTTGTGTCTTTAGGAAATGAATACATGAAGGGCAAATGCTAGAAGGGCAGAAGAGGAGAATGTGAATCAAGGAAACTAAGCTCCTCAAGATGAGCAAGTTCCGGTTTATCCTTCGGCTATGATAGATGTGGAGATTAGGTCAGCTTTGCTTTCATTGACCCAAGTCATGACACTTCAAGCTCAAGCCGTGACAAATCAAGCTTAAGCTATGACGGCCCAAGCCAACAGAGATGTTGGGCCCCGTGTGAACCCTAATGTGAACACCATGACTTCAAGGTTGAGAGACTTCACAAGAATGAGCCCTCCTATGTTCTTTGGTTCCAAAGTGGGTGAAGATCCTCAAGAGTTTGTGGAAGAGGTCTACAAGATAATTGATGCTATGGGGGTGACTTTTATAGAAAAAGTGGAGCTAGCCTCTTACCAATTGAAGGATGTGGCCCAAGTGTGGTATACTCAATGAAAGAGGAATAGGCCGGTAGAAGCGGTCTTATAGATTGGGAGGTATTCAAAAAAGCATTCCTTGATAGGTTCTTTCCCCGAGAGAAAAGGGAAGCAAAGGTGGAGGAATTTATCAACCTTCATCAAGGATGTATGAGTGTTCAAGAATATTCTCTAAAATTCACTAAGTTGTCGAAGTATGCTCCATCTTTGGTGTCAAATCCGAGGGATGAGATGAGTCGGTTTGTGACGGGTGTGTCCGACTTGATTGAAAAAGAATGTCGTGCGGCAATGCTCCATGATAATATGGATATATCACGTCTAATGGTGTATGCTCAACAAGTTGAGGAGCCAAGGCTTAGGAAGAAGAATAGAGAGGTGAAGAGGGCAAGGTCCGATGAGGGGAATTCTTCCAAGGGTAAATTTGAGTGTCAAGGTAGACCAAGGTTCAAGAGAAGGTTCTCCAACCAAGGTTCCTCTAGTGCTCCAAGGTTCAACAAGGATAGGGTGTCTAACCCTAAGCCTCAAGGAGGCAATAGTGGTGGATCTTCTATTGTGAGGCCTACTTGTTCCAAGTGTGGCAAGAAACATGATGGTAAGTGCCTAGTTGGCACATATGGTTTCTATAGTTGTGGTAAGAGCGGTCATATGATGAGAGATTGTCCCATTATAAAGGCTCAAGGAAGAGAGGGTAAGCAAGTCCCTTCTAGTGGTTCAAATTCCGATGCTTCCAAGAAAAACCGCTTCTATGCTCTTCAATCCCGAGGTGACCAAGAGATTTCCTTGAATGTGGTGACGGTTATGTTACAAGTCTTTTCCATTGATGTATATGCATTGTTAGACCTTGGTGCCACTTTTTCCTTTGTTACACCTCTTGTGACTATGAAATTTGAAATACTCCCCGAAGTGTTAATAGAGCTTTTTTCGGTGTCTACCTTGGTTGGTGACTTGGTAGTGGCAAAAAGAGTCTATAGGAGTTGTCATATTTCCTTGTCCCATAAAGTTACCTTGGTGGATTTGGTAGAGTTAGACATGTTAGATTTTGATGTGATTTTGGGTATGGATTGGTTACATGCTTGCTATGCCTCTATTGATTGTAGGACTCAGGTACTAAAGTTTCAATTTCCAAATGAGTCTCCTTTTGAGTGGAAGGGGGGAAATTCTATCCCTAGAAGTCAATTTGTCTCTTGTCTCAAAGCTAGGAAAATGATCTCCAAAGCGTGCATTTACCATATTGTTAGGGTGATGGATGTGAAGTCCAAAACCCCTTCCCTAGAGTCGGTCCCCGTGGTGAATGAATTTCGGGAAGTCTTTCCCAATGACTTGCCCGACATTCCTCCCAAACGGGAAGTATATTTTGGCATTGATCTCTTGCCGGATACGCAACCTATATCCATTCCTCCTTATAGAATGGATCCGGCCGAGTTGAAAGAGTTAAAGGAGAAATTGAAGGATTTGCTATACAAGGATTTTATTCAACCAAGTATCAGGTGCTCCAATATTGTTTGTTAGAAAGAAAGATGGGTCCCTTAGAATGTGTATTGACTACCACCAATTAAACAAGGTGACCATAAAGAATAAGTATCCCCTTCGTAGAATTGAGGACTTGTTTGACCAACTTCAAGGGGCTAGTTACTTTTCCAAGATTGATCTACATTCGGGCTATCACCAACTAAGGGTGAGAGGGGTTGACATTCCCAAGACCGCCTTGCGAACAAGATATGGTCACTATGAGTTCCTAGTAATGTCCTTCGGTCTAACTAATGCCCCGGTAGCATTCATGGATCTAATGAATAGAGTGTTTAGACACTACCTTGATATGTTCGTGATCATATTTATCAATGATATTTTGATCTATTCAAGGAGTGAAAATGAACACATGGACCATTTGAAGATTGTATCCCAAGTCCTTAAAGACCACTAATTGTATGCAAAGTTTAGTAAATGTGAGTTTTGGCTAAGGTCCGTAGCCTTCCTTGGTCATATTGTGTCGAGCAAGGGTATTGAGGTAGATCCTAAGAAGATGGATGCAGTCAAGGGTTGGCCTAAACCTCTAACTCCTACCGATATTAGAAGCCTTTTGGGTTTGGACGGTTACTATTAGGAGGTTTGTTGAGGGTTTTTCCTCCATTGCTTCTCCATTGACGTCTTTGGCTCAAAAGAAAGCTAAGTTTGTGTGGTCGGAGGCTTGTGAGAAAAGCTTCCAAGAGTTGAAAGATAGACTTACTTCCGCTCTGGTGTTGACCTTACTAGAGGTTACCAATGGTTTTGTTGTATATTGTGATGCCTCTAGAGTGGGTTTGGGATGTGTCCTTATGCAACATGGTAAAATGATTGCCTATGCTTCAAGGCAACTCAAGGTCCATAAAAGAATTATCCGACCCATGATCTCAAATTAGCGGCGGTAGTGTTTGCCTTGAGAATATGGAGGCATTATTTATATGGGGTGCATGTTGATGTGTTCACCGATCACAAGAGTCTTCAATATGTGTTTAGCCAAAAAGACTTGAATCTCTGACAAAGAAGGTGGTTAGAAAATTTGAAGGGTTATGATATGAGCGTCCTTTACCACCCCAAAAAAGCAAATGTAGTTGCGTATTCCCTTAGTAGATTGTCCATGGGTAGTATGGCTCATGTAGAGAATGAAAAGAAAGAATTGGTTCGTGATGTGCATAGGTTGGCCCGGCTAGGTGTTCAACTATGGATTCCACCAAGGGTGGTGTCATGGTCCATAATGGTTCCAAGTCGTCTTTTGTGATAGATGTGAAGTCTAAACAAGGATTCTATCCCATATTAATTGAATTAAAAGAGTCGGTACTCAAGAAGTCCGGTGAGGCTTTCTCCCAAGGGGGAGATGGGGTGCTTAGGTACCAAGGTCGGTTATCTGTTCTGGATGTCAATGGCTTGAGAGAGAAAATTCTAGAAGAAGCTCATGGTTCGCGGTAATCTATTCATCCGGGATCCACAAAGATGTATCATGATCTACAGGATGTCTATTGGTGGAATGGTATGAAGAAGGATATAAAGGGTTTTGTAGCCAAGTGTCCAAATTGTCAACAAGTTAAGGCCGAGCACCAAATTCCGGGAGGCTTGTCCCAAGATATATATATTCCCACTTGGAAGTGGGAGGATGTGAATATGGATTTTATTGTGGGTTTGCCTCGTACTCGAAGGCAATATGATTCTATTTGGGTCATTGTGGATAGAATAACAAAATCCGCCCACTTTATTCTCGTCAAGGTTTCCTCTTCGGTGGAAGACTATGCCAAATTGTACATCAATGAGATAGTGAAGTTTCATGGGGTTCCGTTATCTATAATTTTGGATTGGGGTACTCAATTTACTTCACACTTTTGGAAGGCATTCCAAAAAGGGCTTGGTACTAAGGTCAAGCTTAGCACTGCCTTTCACCCTCAAACGGATGGTCAAGCGGAGCGCACCATCCAAACCGTAGAGGACATGTTGAGAGCATGTGTTATATATTTCAAAGGTAATTGGGATGACCATCTACCGTTGATAGAGTTTGTCTACAACAATAGCTACCACTCAAGTATTTTCATGGCTCCTTTTTAAGCATTGTATGGTAAGATATGTAGGTATCCGATTGGTTCGTTTGAAATAGGTAAAATTTCTTTAATTGGTCCCGAACTAGTTTATGAGGTCATTGAGAAAGTTTGACTTATTAGAGAGAGGTTGAAGACAGACCAAAGTCGGCAAAAGTCTTATGCCGATGTTAGAAGAAGGGATTTAGAATTTGAAATTGGTAATTGGGTCTATTTGAAAATCTCACCCATGAAGGGTGTGATGAGGTTTGGAAAAAAGGAGAAACTTAGTCCCCGGTTTGTGGGTCCCTATCAAATTTTGAAGCATTTTGGGAAAGTTGCCTATGAGTTGGACTTGCCAAATGAGTTGGCCTCGGTTCACCCGGTATTTCATGTTTTTATGCTCAAAAAGTGTATTGGGGATCCGGTATCCACTATTCCTCTAGAAGGGTTAGGTTTTGATTAAAGCCTTCCTATGAGGAGGTTCAGGTAGAGATCCTTTATCGGCAAGTCAAGAGATTGAGAAATAAGGAAGTAGCTTCCTTTAAGGTTTTATGGAGAAATCATCTAATTGAGGGTGCTACTTGGGAGGCCGAGAGATGAAGTCCCGATACCTTCATCTATTTCCTTTTTCTCCTAATCAAGCTTGAGGTAAGTAGTTCCTTTTGAGTTTTAGTTTTTTGGAAGTCATGTGTATTGTATGAGTTTTTTCATGATTTCCTTATGTTATGCTTGTTCTTAATGTAATTCATGTTTAGTATAAAATGAATTTTTATGATTTTTATGTCCCTCATGTTCATTGTGCATTTTAGTATGATGATGACATATTTGACTTCATGAGGTGATTTGATGAACATGCTTTGTTATGTTTTTGACGAAATGGAATATTGGCCCCATGATGATTGTGTTGAGCTTGCTTTTAGTGGGAGAAGTTAGTTCCCCCAATGAACATGAGAAATGTTGAATTTCATGCATAGTGGGTTAATAGATGTAGTTCTTACTTCCTTGTATTGCATTGATTATGTCTTGAGATGGAGTTGATGTTTCCTCCTTTGAATAGTGCATGTAGTGAATAGTGCATTTGTAATTTTTGCATATTTGGATGTTTCATGCATGATTGACTGATACCTTCTAGTCTTGAGTCTCTGAATGAGTTTGGTGTCTAAATCGTCATTCGAGGATGAATGTTCCTAAGGGGGAGATAATGTGACATTCCGGAAAATCTAGTAAACTAAGTTAGACCCTAATGTGTAAACTAGTTGCCTAATTGGAGTTTGACAAAAAGGTTAGAGTCGTAAAATAACCTATGGTACGTAATAAAAGTGTTTTTAGGTATAGACGTCAAGTCATGACCCCCCAAGGACAAACCAAGGGTCCTTCAGGAGGGTCATCAGACAGCCCAAAAATTTGTCTACAGGTACCCACCCACGAAGGGTACCCACGATTCGTGGGTGGACCCATGCCCTGTAGGTGGGGGTCATGGGTCAAGGCTGGACCTCCCCTTCAATTTCAAGCCCCAGACCATGACCTACGGACCTGCAGGACGACCAGTAGGTCCACCTACGGTCTGTAGGTCACCAAGTCGTAGGTCACACCTGAAGGCTGCCTAGTTTCGGCCTATGTAAGGGTCATTAAGTAAATTCCTAATTAAGTTAGTTTAATATAGGGTCATTTAGTACTGGTTTAATAGACCTATATAAGACTTATAAAGTCATTAACTAACTAAAACACTTCATGAAATCCCAACCACCCCAAAACAAAATCAAAACCTCTCCAAATAATTCTCTCTCTAAAACATCCATTGAAGAAGAAGAAGAAGGCATGGTCTAGGGCTCAAGAACTCATATTTCCCGCTCAATTTCGTTAGGAATCTACATAAGGTATGGTGGATTTTCATCTATGGGTAGCTTTCACCCATAAAGTCCCTTCAAAACTTGATTTCGAAGCTTCCAATTTCCCCCAAAAGCTAGGGTATCAATCTAAGTCATGGGTTCCATTTCAAAACGTTTTTAATGGTGATTTATGATGAATTATGATTGAATTGATGATTTATGATGAAACCCCCCATGAAACCATGAATCCCCTATATTTCTAAATTGTGAATTCATGATGTGGGTTGATTGATTATAGAAACATGTCAATTGATTATGTTTATATTGATTGAGTTATTGAGTCATGATATTCCCTTTATCTAATGTAGCAATTCTAGCTGTTTGGGTTGATTGTGATTCATAGTCCTTGAAGGGCAAATTATGAGGGTTTGTGCATGTTGATAAGAATTGTGTATGAGCTTATGATCCACTTAGAAAGTGAAGATACTATGACTATGGTGTAATTGTGGTATTGTTGAAAGATCATTCTCACCATACCCTTACACATGACTATGCATGAAATGTCTATGATTATGATTGTGTTGATTGAAAGGCTATTCTCATGAACACACTATGAACATGATGTGAAAGGTTTACTCACATTTTAATGATCTAAGGTTGAAAGACCATTCTTACCTAATAAATCTATGAGCTACCATGATACCATGTTGGTTTGAGTTCTAGGGCATTCTTTCATGAACATGAACTTAAGTAAAAACTTAACATGAATATTAATGATAATTATTCTTAGCACCGAGTGGATATCAATATGAGATGGAAGCTTTTACGCTAGTTAGTCTGGCTTCCCAATGGGTTCCTTTTATGCATTTAGTGTGGGTTCCCAAAACAGTTATCTCATGAGATGGAAACCTTTTACCTTAGTTAGTCCGGGTTTCTAGTAGCAATATCCTTATCCCGTAACTATGTGCCCACATAAATGTTTAGCTAGTGGATTCACCTAAGCTAACAAACTAGTTATACCTTAGGCAAGTAGGACACATCTTTTCGGTGTGGGGGCATGACACCGGATTCCATGTAGCTCACATGGTCTATGTCGGTTAAGGATATATTTTCCTACATGACAAGAATATGAATTATGATATGAACATGAACATGAATTATACTTATGACTTCTCAAGGAGCTCTACTTAGTGTGAGTGGGGGTATGGAACTTCACTTATACATTGCACAAGTAGACTTTGAAAGAGGCTATGGTTTGGTTTCCTTATGCTATGAAAATGTATGAATTATGCATGTATGATATGGATTGTTGATAAGAGTGACTTTACTTGCTAAAAGGTATGAACATGAATGTTTCCTTGTCTATGAGTATTGACTATGGTTGACTTCAAGGTATGATATGCATGATTATGGTGACCTAAAAGTGGTATTTAGTATTAGATAGGATTATGGGATCTTGTCTATGCATTGCACAAGTATGGCTTAGGGTTTCTTATGAAATGGGTTGACTTATGTATTTACCTTATTATGCATAATGATTCTTAAAGTTGATAAAAAGCATGCTTTTAACTAAATTGTCCCTTTTTGCATGTTTTAAGTATTTTCTTGCATGGCTTCCACACTTGGTGCAATTTTGTGCTAACCTATACTTTCTACATTTTCTATAAGTGTAGGGCCTGCTTGTTGAGGTGTGCTATCTTCTTGATCACAAATTTTGGATTTACTATTCTCCACGCTTTCGGTGAGTCCTCATGGTTCGAGGACAAGAGTTGTTCTTTTCTAGTTTCTTTCTTACTTTCTCTTTAGAGACTATGCTGTTAAAGGGTTGTGACCCTTATTGATTCTCGATTGTATTAGATGGTTAATGAGGCACTGTCTAGACTTCTATTTTGAGTTTTTATGAAAGACTTCGATTGTAAAAAGTTTTAAATTCTGCATCATTTATATTACTTATGTTTATGATATGCTAAGGGATTTTATGAGACCTTTTCGGGGTCTAGTACGCCGTGTTACATCTAGGGGGTACCCCTGGGTCGTGACACTTCTACCCACTTTGTGAAGTAATTAATAGCTACCAGAATGAACCTATGTCCATTTGAGGCGGCTGGCTTAATAGTGCCAATGACATCCATTCCCCAAGCTGTAAATGACTAAGAAGAACTCGTCGCATTTAGCTCATTTGGTGGAACCCGAATCAAATCACCATGAATCTTACATTGATGACACTTTCTCACAAAATGAATGCAGTCTATTTCCATGGTCATCCAGAAATATCCAGCTAGTAGAATCTTCTTTGCCAAAGTAAAACCATTCATGTGTGGCCCACATGTACCCCCATGTATTTCTTCAATCAACTTGCTTGACTCTTGAGAGTTAACACACCTTAATAATCCCAAATCTAGAGTCCTCCTATATAGGATTTCTCGACTCAAGGAAAAAGTGATTTGTGAGTCTCCAAAGTGTCCTCTTTTGAACATTGCTTACGCCTTGAACCTGATGAATCAACAAGTTTGAATCACCTATAACCAACAATTCTTGTATGTTCATATCAACAGCCATTCTGAGCCCAAGAACACACGCCTCGTACTCTGCCATATTATTGGTGCATAAGAATCTAAACTTATTTGAGATAGGATAATGTTAACCTGATTATGAAATTAACACTACTCCAGCACCGACTCCTTTGGAATTTGCAGCACCATTAAAAAACATTCTCCATCCGGGATATTCTTCTGAAATATCCTCTCCAATAAATAACCTCTCCAATAAATAAAACCTCTTTCTCAGGGAAATAAGTTTTAAGAGGCTTGTACTCTTCATCCATGGGATTTTCAGCGAGATGATCAACTAGAGCTTGTCCCTTGATGGCCTTTTGAGTGACATAAACAATGTCGAATTCACATAGCAAAATTTGCCACTATGCCAGCCTCCCAGTAAGCATAGTCTTATGAAAGATGTACTTGAGCGGATCCATCCTTGAGATGAGAAAAGTGGTATGCACACATAAGTAATGTCTTAAATTTTGCGCAAACCAAGTCAAGGCACAACAAGTGCACTCCAATAAAGTATACTGAGCTTCATAAGGAGTGCACTTTTTGCTCAAGTAATATATAGCTTGCTCCTTCTTTCTAGTTTCAACATGTTGTCCCAGCACACATCCAAATGCATTGTCATACACTGAAAAATACAACAACAATGGTCTTCCAGATTTTGGGGGAACTAAGACGGGTGGACAAGATAAATGCTCCTTGATTCTGTCAAAAGCTTTCTGGCAATCCTCTGTCCACTTGGTAGCAACATCTTTCCTCAACAACTTGAAGATTGGATCACAAATTACAGTTGATTGTGCAATAAATCGACTAATGTAATTAAGACTGCCAAGAAAACTCATTATATCCTTTCGACTCTTTGGAGGAGGTAAGTCTTGAATAGCCTTTATCTTTGAAGGATCCAGTTCTATCCCCTTCCTAATCATAATGAAACCCAACAGCTTCCCGGTGGGGATACCAAATGCACACTTTGCGGGATTTAACTTCAGATTGTACCGCCTTAATTGTCATAGAACTTCTTCAAATCTGTTATATGATTCGAGCTTCCGTGACTTGATGATGACATCATCCACATAGACTTCAATCTCCTTATGGATCATGTCATGAAATATGGTAGTCATAACTCTCATATATGTTGCCCTTGCATTCTTGAGCCCAAAAGGCATTACTGATAACAATATACTCCCCAAGGTGTGATGAATGTTGTTTTCTCCTCGTCTTCTTCATCCATTAGAATTTGATGATATCCTGCAAAGTAATCAACAAATGACTGCAACTCATGCTTTGCACAATTATCAATAAGTATGTGAATATTTGGGAGAGGAAAATCATCTTTTGGGCAAGCCTTGTTGAGATCTCGATAATCTACACTTTTTTTTTCAAAAAGGAAAGAAATGGACATACACACATTTAGAAATCTGCAGAGATAAGAATTTCAGCCTTCACTCTCCAGATCTATACACTCCTTGTTAAACTTTCCATCCACAACAACACCAATCAACAACCATCTACGTTGAGCTCGATCATAGCTCGGAGAATTTCATCTATCATTTGAAGATAATCAACAAACAAATTTGATTCTTCAACATCCATGGCTGCCCACTTTTATCCGATTTCATCACCTCTAACTCAAAGTTAATGGATCTATCTTTATTGTAGTCCATGCGATTGAGATGTCTGCCTTTGACTAATAAGTAAACTTTATCTTGCTATTATAAATCATGATTTATTTCCCCTCTCTATATCTCAATGGGCTGAATCTCAACAGAGATTGATACCACCATCTAAGGCAATATTAGAGAAATAAAGACATAAATTTTAATAACTAAAATAAAAGAGAGTTTTTGCAGATTACAGAGAGACAAAGGAGCCGACTGATTTCCCTCCTTCAAAACCAATGACCTGATTTGGTATTAGTTGAACACCTCAAAGCTCTCACCAGGTGCATATACTCAAACCAATATGAAATTACTTCAGTCAATAGTTAAAGAATTAAGATACTAACAATCGACTTATAATTGTATGTACCATGGATAGTAACCATCATAAGGTTGTTTAACTGTATGATATATCAATTTGTTTAACTGTATGACATATCAATTTGTTTGTGTTCTTCTTATTTGAGGAGTTCCGTTTTTGTCCAAGTTTAGAATTCTCCGTCCTTCCATAGGAATGTCTTGACTGTTATTAAATTGATAATCACCTACAAAATCAAAAACTAGGTTAGCAAAATAATCTGCAAGAGTATTTCCTTCCCATAAAGAGTGTTGTTCTCTTGCGATTACAAACTCCTCAAAACGTTTATAAAAGTAATCTCCAAAGACACACTCCAAGGGATATCCCACCTCCCTTCCAGAATCTGTACCATGGCCATATAATCTGTTTCAATAATGACATGTGATAAAGAATGCTCCTTACAAAAAGCTAACCCCTCTCTAATAGCTCTTGCTTTAGTTACCAAATTAGTGGTATCTTGTAATTTGAAACCTTTAGCCACAACCAAGCTACCATAGTGATCTTTGATGCAAAATGCAGCAGATCTAGGTCCTGGGTTACCTCGGGATGCTCCATCAGTATCGCATTTCAATCAGTTAGAAGGAGGAGGGATCCATCTCACAATATTGATGCTGTAAGTATTTCTATGCCTTTGAAGCTCCATAATGATAGCAGGCTAGTCATTCCTCCCAATATCACTTTTGAACCTTGTTTTAATCACCTTCAAAATAGTTCCATTAATCTCCTAAATAACCTTCCTTTCTGAGAATGACCTCCATGTAAAATAGTGTTCCTTCTCTTCCATAAGCACCATAAAAGGACAATGGGGATAACCTGATAAACTACTTGAATTCTATAGTTACCTTCTGATGACCACCACCTTCTCATAGTCTGTTTCAGATTGAGCATAGGGACTATGAGACCAACAACTCTAAAATAATGATTCCAGATTCTGATGGGTTCCTCTCCAATTAGAAAAAGGTGCTCAATAGTCTCGTTTTCTGGAATAGAACAACACTTGTAATTTTGAGATATGTTAGAGTTCCAAAAGTGCATTAAAGATGACATGGGAACTTTGCCATTCCAAATTCTCCAAGCTAGAAAGGAGAATTTGAACGATAACCCCTTAATCCATAGGCGTTTCAAATATTCATTAATGTCAGCTTTTTATCTCAACAACTCCCAAGCACTTTTAACATTAAAGTTTCCAGCACTAGACTTAGTCCACCAAGGTTTTTCTCTGTGTTCACTTGGCTGCACAAAAAATATATTAAGCCTGATATGGTCCACAACATACTCAGGTAAGGCACCTTGTAACACAATAAAATCCCAACCCTCTTCATTTAATAACTCTCCAATGTATCTCATAGGGTGTCAAGTGTGCACATTAGACTGATGCAAGTATAAGGGACCAAGATTGGTCCAATTGTCATACCACACGGTAGAAGTACCCCATTTAGGTTCCCACCACAAGTGTTGATCTAGGCTATCCCTATTCTCCAACATATGTTTCCAAACCTAAGAACCCCTTTAAATTGAATCAAAGTAGGAATCTGTTTCTTACAATAATTATTCCATAAGAAGTTAGACCACAAAGAATTTTGTGTCCTAAATTTCCACCACAATTTAGCATACATAGCCAAGAGTCATCAAATATACACCTGAATCCTAACCCCCCTTCCTGTTTAGGCAAACAAACCTTAACCCATTCTGACCAGTGTTTACTTCTTCCTGATTCCTTATTGCTCCAAAAAAATTTAGCAAAGATCTGGTGCAGCTCCTTAATAACACATTTAGGAGGGGTGATAACAGAAAGAACATAAATAGGAATGCTTTGAAGAACACTAGTGAGGAGAACCTCTTTACCACCAAATGAGAGCATTTTTCCCTTCCATGCTTGAAGTTTACCTCTGACTTTTTCAAACAGATCAGTATAATGTTCCTTCCTTTTCCTAGAGTGAGTGATAGGACATCCTAAATATTTCATAGGAAAAGAACCTCTACTCATTCCAGTACATTGTTCCACCTGGTGTAAGATTCCTGAAACTACGTTTTGGTGCAAGTAATAAAAGCTCTTATCCTTATTCACCATTTGACCAGATTGCTTTTCATAATCTTGCAAGACTGTGATGATTTTCCCCAAAAAATAATTTTGAGTTGAAGAAATAATAATTGTATCATCTACATATGCTAAATGATTCAAAATATATCTCCACTTAGGCATCCCATACCCAACAAATTGAGGATCATCAAATAAAGAGTTAAGAGCTCTACAAAGAACCTCATTTGATAGTACACAAAGGGTTGGGGAGAGAGGGTCTCCTTGCTTCACTCCCCTAGTAGAGTGAAAAACCCGTAAGACTGACCATTTAGTAAAATAGAGTAGTAATTATTAGAGATCAATCTCCAAACCATATCTACAAATCTGTCCGAGAAACCCATCTTCCTTAGCACTTTCATAAGGAAAAACCAAGAAACTCTATCATACGCTTTAGCCATGTCTAGCTTTATGACAACATTAGAAGGCTTCCCTCTTTTGTTAATGTCTGTAACCAACTCCTTAGCCAAGAGGACATTTTTGGTAATACTTCTTCCTTTGACGGAACCAGACTGATTAGAAGATATCAAATTAGGCAGAACATTTTCCAGACTATCATGAATGATTCTAGAAAGATTTTTATTCACAAAATTACCCAAACTAATAGGTCTCATATCTGAGAAGGTTTGAACATTGTCCTTCTTAGGTATGAGGACCAAATTAGTATGAGTTATAGACTTTGGAAGAGTGTTCCCAACAAAAAAGTCCTGCACCCATCTTATGATGTCATAGCCTACAATATCCCAACAGACTTGAAAAACTATGCAGTTAGACCATCAGGACCACTTGAACTATCACCATTAAGTCTGAACACAACACTCTTCACCTTTTCACCATCCGAAATTACCCCCAAAGTTGTATTCTCCCTATCAGAGATTAACTTGGGAACATGAGATAATAAGGGAAAACTAGTAGCATCCCTATCTTGTTTAAACTGATTTTGAAAATACTCTACAACTTCAACTGCACTATCGTCTTCCTTCTCTACCCATACACCTCGGGAATTTTTAATCCTTGCCACTATCATTTTATATCTCCTTCCTTTAACAAGACTATGAAAGAATCTGGTATTCCTATCCCCACTTTCCTTTTGTTTCCAGAACATTTCTTCAAAATGAAGATATTTATTATACTCAGCTTTGGATTTCTGCATGATAGCTCTATTCTCACCCGTGGGAATTTCTTCAAAAAGCTTCTCCTTAATTTTTGCTATTTCCTCTCTAATGATAGCTCTATTCTCACCCGTGGGAATTTCTTCAAAAATCTTCTCCTTAATTTTTGCTATTTCCTCTCTAATGATCTATTCTCACCTGTGGGAATTTCTTCAAAAAGCTTCTTCTTAATTTTTGCTATTTCCTCTCTAATGATGAGTTGTTGAAATATGTCTCCAAAGGTTTCCTTACTCCATTTAGAGAGGCCCCTTTTAACCTTCTTAATCTTCCTATGATTTTTCCATCTTTTTTGGCACTAGTACTATGTTGGCCAACCATGTGTGATACTTGGTGACTTGGATGACGTTGGCATTAAATTTCTTGGAGACTTCTTCCTTAATTTTTAAACTCAAATCAAACTTGATCTTTCTCGGCTTTTGCTTTACCGGGGGCAAGAGGGATCAATTGGCAACCTATGTGAAACAACGTGCGTGCTTAAACCTGGCATATCATCATAAGACCATGCAAACACATCCATATAACGTCACAAAAGGTCAATAAGTTATTTTATTTGAGAGACACTAGTCTTTGTTTCCCTCACTAATTTTAAATATCCCAAATTTATCATCTCAGTTTCATCCAAATTTGGAGTTTCTTTATTCTCAAGATGCTCAAACTCCTTAGTCAACTCTTCAGGTTGCACATCTTTTTCCTGTTCTGCAAAAGTTTGTTCGTTGTTACATGTCACATTCTCAGCATTCACATCTTTCATTACATGTCACATTCTCAACATTCACAGATTTATTAGCTTGCTTCCTGAAAGAGAGAAAAAATAAAATAAAATAAAATAAATAATTAAGGACAAAATTTTAAATTCAAAGCAAAAAAAGCATAACTTAGATTCGGCATTTAAGATTTCAAAAGATGGAGGAAAAACACAACAAGTTCAAAAACACGATTCAGGCCTCAATTTAAATCATGTTGTTTTGTTAGTTCTAATACAATCATCTACCAAGATTCCTGGAGAGAACCAGAGATGGGTTACAAGTCCAATTGTTCAAAGCATCTCCAGGCATAATATCACATATGGTCGGGGTTTCGATGCAGTCCTCCAAAATCATATTGCATTCAGCTTCTTTAATGAATAAGTTTTTGAGTCCTTCTGCGAGGTTATCTTCAACAATTTCTTATAATCCTTGTGCATCAAATGCCTTGGAAAATGACTGATTCAAAGCTGGATAGGTTGCGGTAAGGGAATGTCACTTTACCTTTTTAGATTAACCGATGAGACTTCTTCAGGAATAGGCTCATATCCAAGACCAAAGGTGTATTTCTGACTAGACAATTGAATTGGTTCCAATATTCCATCCAATTTCGCTCCAACACCTTGACCGGGGATAAAACCATTCTTTAACATTTCACAAGCCACCATCATAAGCACACGTGGCGAATTTGCCTTTTCAACTTGAGTAGCATAAAAAATTCCCTAATATGGAATACAGACCCATTCAACTCTTCCATACTTTCAATAACATGGACTGAATTTTCAGGATATATCAAGTTGTTACCTTCTCCATGAACCCAACATTTGGAATTCCACAATGAACTCCACAGGTCCAATTTGCAATGACAAATCAATTTCTTCGATTACTTCCCTCTGCGTCCCGTCAAAACCTCTAACCCTTGCATGAATTTCACGAATCTTTCCATTGTTAATTCCCAAAGCTCGAAGGGTAGTGAAAGGACATATGTTAACAACTGAACCATTATCAATCAAAACTCAGGAGATAAACTTATCCCTACATCTGACGATAATGTTTAACGTTTTGTTATGTCCCAAAACTTTTGACAACAATTCATCTTCATGAAAGGTGACTTTATTGGCTTCCAAAACTTGTCCTACCATGGTAGAAAATTTTTCACTAGTGGTCTCGGCTGGAACATAAACTTCATTTAAAACCTTCACCAAAGCGTTCCTATGAGTTGCAGAATTCATAAGAAAGGTCATTAAGGAAATTTGAGCAGGCGTTTTCTTCAGTTGTTCAACAACAAAATATTCCTTAGTTGGCATCTTCCTCCAGAAATCTTCCACTTCAGCCTCTCTCACAAACCTTTTTTGGTTGTTTTCCTTGTTTGGTTCTCCTCGTACAACTCCTTCAGGAGCATAACAACGCCTAGATCTAGTCATTCCCGCAGCAACAGTTTCCACAACTATATTTCCTTTTCCTTTGTCCCCCTTATCAGCCGAGTAATCCCAATGAACTTCTATGGTGTCAAAAGGAGATGATTGAGCGACAAGGGCCATGATCTTAGGCTTGGGAAGAAAAGCTTCCACTTCAATTGGTGCTCGTTCTTGGACTGTGATTATGGGAGAAATAAAGGTCGGCGTCTCAACATTCTTCTCTACCTTGACTGGTACTATGGTCCCTTCCAAGTTGCAATCTTGATCAACGGTGATCACGTTAACATTGCCATGATTTGGCAGCGGGTTGTTGTTTACATTAGGGGCAACACATTTGAGTTGAATGATTCTTTCTTTGATCAATGGCTCAATCTTGTCTTTGAGAGTAAGGCAATTTTTGGTATCATGTCCAGCATCTCCAGAGTGATATGCACAGTTCTTGGTCTCGTCATACCATCCATGAAGGAAGGTGATTGGGAATTCATCCTTGGATTTTGTTGGAGAACTCCTGCAGTTCTCAACCGTTCATATAGTTGGGCTAAAGGTTCAGCTAGAGGTGTATAGGTTTTGGCTGGTCTTTTTTCAAAGTTTGGGCGGGGTCTGGGTGCATTTGATGGACAATTTTATGGTTGGTAGTGGGTTTGAGATGGATATGTAGATTGGTATCGTGATGGATTTTGATAGGTGGGTGCTCTAGGTGGAAAATATGTCGGTTGGGTGGTGTAAACTGGGTAAGGGGCAGGTGAAGGTTGGTAATAGGGTTGAGGAATTTAGGTATACTGATTATAGTAAGAAGGTTGGGGTAATGGATTTTGGTATGTTAACATTTGGTTTGGCCTACGTTCCTGGATGATAATGACAGCAGACACCCGTCCTTCTTCTTCTTAAGGGCTCATCTGATCAAATCCGACTGAATTGCCTTACTTGTTGCTTGCAAGGCTGCCAAATTAGTGATTCTCCCAATTTTAATACCAGCTTCAATGAATTCTCCCATCATGACAACCTCAAAGAACTTTTGTCCTACCACACTTATCATATTTTCATAGTACATTGTATCTTTTTGGGATTGTATAAAAAGAGAGGTCATCACACTTTCTTCCATCAGAGGTTGAACTTTTGCGGCACCTTCTCTCCACCGCATCACATATTTACGTGAATGACTCCGTTGACTTCTTTTCTAACTTCATCAAGTAGAACCTGTCATGAATAGACTCAATGTTAAACTTGAACCTATACATGAATTCTTGTGCCATCGTACCCCAACCATTCTATTTCTATGGGTCTCGACTTGTGTACCAATCAAGGGCCTCTCCCGTCAATCTCCTTATAAACAACTTCATTCTAGTGGCCTCATCTTTCCCCATTCCAACTAACTTGTCACAATACGACCTTAAATGAGCTCGAGGATTTCACTTCCCATTAAATACATCAAATTTTGGTACCTTATACCCCACGGGTAATTCAACATCGGGATGAACGCATAAACCCTCATATTCAAGACCTTCACCCCCTTTATGGACTTGGATACTTTGAAAGCTTCCTTCAAATTATGAATCTCCCTGGCTACATTGTCATCTTTTTTTACCTTACTTCTTTCTCCATCTCTTCATATGGATCAACTTCTGGCATGGTTGTCATTGGAGTGATGAAAGGTTGACCTTCTACTACATATACTTGACGCACATATTGCATGTTAGGGATTGCAATGTGTGCCGCTTGGTATTTTTGGGTGGTTTTGGTTAGTGGAGTAGTTTGGTTCAATGAGTTAGTTTGGATGACTAGAGTTTGGGTAAGTGAAGTTTGGAATGCATATGGGGTAGTGGAGGGTAAAGGGTTGGTTTGTTACAGATTATTTTATGGAAAGTTGGTTGTTAAGAGTTGGTGGATTGTTTGAAAGCAGTTGGATTGGCCTTGTGAAGGGAAGGACTTGGTGGAAAGCGTTGAGGAGAAGGAAAGTCAACAGGTGGAAAATGAGGTGGAATAGTTGTGTTTGTTCTATGCTCAGAAAGTGGTGTGTTCAGGGTGATGGACAAATTGGTGAGGTTTTGAAGTCGATCAATCTCACTCTGCATATTGGCCATTTTTTGCATCAGATCAACAATGTGTTGGTCATAAGGGATTGGATCACTTATTTCCGAAAATCTCGTGTTCATCTCTCAGGACAGTGACAAGTCCCAAACCATTTTGATCAGATCACCTGAATCAATCATGTCTGTGGATGAATGTGCTTTTAATCTCGTAAAGTATTGGTGATCCTCCAGTTCGTAGTCAATGCAAATCAACCTTTGGGGAAAAATAAATCAAAAGAAAGAAAATCTTCAAAAAGAGAGAAATATAAGTATAAAGTGGGTAATTGTTGTTTCAATAACATTAATAACTAGTCAAATAAAATTAAAATAATAAATAAATAAAGAAATAAACATGTATCACATAGCAAGTAAATCTCCTAATAAAATAAAAATTTATAAGAAAATGCATCCTAATATGCACGGGACCTCTTTTATGCCAGAGGTGGGCCTAAATATCAAACATAACGTGATTCTGATAGATTGATCCAAGCCATTAATTTGTGACAACTCGAGTTTGGAAAAACAAAAGGCCAAGTTTTCATTAAATACCAATAAAAGAGTACAATGAAGAGAGAATAAACTAAAAATACATAAAAATATGACATAATATAAAGACAAATTGAAGTTTCTTGTCATTATTCAATCCCAAGTAGCGAAGGAATTTCTTCCCTGATTGATTGTGTGGAATAATTTGACCTCTTCCTTGATACTTCAAACTGGTGAAATAACGGATTTCCTCCAACGTAGGTGTTAGTTCAAAGTTTTTGAATATGAACACAACACGATCTGAATCCCAAAACTGAATTAATGCTCTAATCACATGTTTGTCGGGGGTGATCTTGAATAGCATAGGGAAGAACCCCAACCTTCTTGGAATCGCTAGATTTTCACTTGGATTGAAATTTTCCCACCATGTCCTCAATTTGTGCGGGAAACCCTCGACCATCCTAATTTTGGGTACTTGGGGGACTGAATCCATCCTATAATACAAATCAAAATAAAATGAACACCTAGTTTTCCAAACTCACTATGTCAAAACTAGGCTTGGATCTGTGTATCATTATCACGTAACACAAAATATGTTTGTTGGTCGTTGGGTCGTGAAACCCGTTGACAAAAAGGTGGATTTCTTAAATGTGGATTCGATACCCAGGATCAATCCACCTAAGGTGTATGCATGCATGACTTAAATTATAGTGGTGACTTAGCTCTATCTTATGTTTTCTAAGATTTGTCTTACTAGAAATAAGGTTCCCGAGTAGATAACTCGAGTGAGGAGGCTATGCGGTCACACGGAAAAAGATTCGAACACCCCGCACATATGCCAACTCTCCTAACTTTTGGGATGTTGAATGAAATTTGTGGGTGCGCAAATCACACCTCGCGTGTACGAGTGGTTGTGTGAATTTTCCAGAATTGGAGAAAGTATGAACGAAATGACATTTTATAAAACAATAACAAATATACAATTGATATAAAGCAAATAAACATTTGGATAAACAATAACAAATAAGCAGTTTATATCACATAAGCATGAAAAATAAAACATTAGGCAATTAAAATAAAACAAACAACTAAATGGAACAAGCAAA